>APFE031478599.1:0-25060 GCA_000404065.3 Pinus taeda | reverse complement strand
CCCTTCCAATACCTTGAGGATTGCATACATCAATGGCAATTTTCTCACTTCTGGTGACAGGTTGACATCACTGGCCTTCGACTGAAAGACTTTGTATGGTATTCAACATCAAAACATTAAAACATCTATTCACACCATTCAAAATGTACTGCAGTACCTTGAGAATCATTATCATTATCAGTGATCTCTCTCGCATCTGTTAACAGCTTAGATCATTGGCTGGTAATCAGATGGTGTCTTCCCATGTTCGACTTCAGATCACATTTTTGCATGGTTAGATGACTATCATGGGTCTATATATGTAGATGACTATCTAGGTACATGCAATGAAAAGTTTATATGCTGAGTATGGGTATGCCTTCCCTCAACAATTCATAAAAGGTTTAAAATATCATGATATTATGTATTGTAATCGATGCAGGTCACCATCCACTTCAGATCCTCTCTGTCACATCGTAAATCATATCACTCAACATTATCATTTTCGACTTCATGCTTTAGGGGGAAAATGTTACAAGTCTATTTGGGCACACCACTCCCCACACTCAGATCAATATAATTAGGGCTCATCAAACCCTAATTCAGTTGTTACATGCCCTAGACAAGTCATCTCATTGAATGCATCCATCTATGAAAGTTTCCTAGCCTGAAGTCTTGTTGAAATGCCTCCTTGGGACACCAACGCAGCCTTGGTCAGGGGTAAATGTGCTGCAGAGTAGGCAAGCCCATTCAGGCTTGCACTGCAGTGCACTTAGGCCCTCTTTGACCTACGTTGGTTGAGATTGAGTGAAAGTTTCATGGGGTTATGGGAATATTCCTTGATTCTAGATCATTCTGGAAGGATCCCATATCTTATCTCCTCCTTTGAGCTCGAAATTGGATAGGCTAAGGATCCATTAACCTATTATCCTCTCATCCCTTTCTCCATGGAAACTAACTCCCAGTTTGTAAGGCCATTCAATACCCTCATTTATGACAAAACCACCTCTATTTCCCTATAAATTGAGCACTCACCATAGTGATCAAGGTGCTAGAATCTGAAGTTTGTAGAGGAATTATATTGGTTTGAGATTTGAGTTCATGTCAAGAAATGTTATGCTGCTGGATTGGTGTGACGAGGGTTGGACTGAAGCTAGAGGAGTGGCACAGGATCGAACTGTATTGGGTGAAACTCTTCCTTTTAAATTAATAAAGTGTTTATTCCTTTTCTCGTATTCTCATTCATATCTATGATGATTATGTGTTTCAATGTATTTGATTCCATTGGTTTATAGTAGATATATCATGTATGATTTGATTGTTTCTTGTTTCTGTTGATACAGGTGCCAATTGATCGGATTTAGTTCAAGTGGGAGCGACGGAAGCAATTCAAATGGGATTAAGGAAGCTAAATATTACAAGGAAGTTCCTTCATCTCATCTATCTACTATAGGAAAAGGCTAAACTACTTTCTTTCTATTGTTATAGGTGTAGCAACCCACCTAGGGAAAATATGTTTATCCGTAGATGAAAATTCCATATAACAACCCTCCTCAATTAGCAATAAAGGACTCAGACTACGCCTTTGTCCTTTTGCAATATCTCCTTCTCACACATTTTTCGTGAGAAAAATAGAGAAGTTAACGTATTGTCAAAGCATGGATGCTCTTCAGTCCTGGGCTTGATCCATTTTTAGGAATTCACTTCAGAGATTTGTTTGTGCTTAGGACAAATTGTCTTTTGATTGTTATGTTTTTTATCCTCACTTTGTAGTCCTCATGACTTTCTCTGTCAACAATTTTCTTTCAATATGTTCCTTTTTCCTCTATATTTATCTCATTCTATTTTGTTTCTATGTCTCTCTTGTCAGATATTGATATGTCAATGTTAGCCTCAACTTTGTTTTGTTGGGAAGGTACAATTCTATTCTATTATGGTTATTTGACAACCCTTTATTCTCCATGAAATTTTGGAAAATATGGAATCATGGTCTGCAAATGACAATGTACTTTTGTTTCTATATTAATGAAAGTTTTTTCATTCCAGAAAAAAGAGGGTATTTGAAAATATTTATGTGAAACTGTAAAAGTTTATAGTTGATCTGACCTTTCTCAAACAATGTCAATATGATTGCATTCTTCCTTAATTTACTAGGATCAAATCTCATTGTAAGCAAAAATATCTATCATGAACCCTCAATAAAACTAGCATGGTGTTCCTTCGTTCTCAGATCCATTTCTCCAAGTTTGTGTTGAGTAAATTATCTCAACAAATTTATTCCTTGCACCTCGATCTTTCTTCTCTTATTAATTTTTATTTCTGGGATGTTATTGATCTTAGATCTTCTATTTTTTCATCTACTATATTTGAATCTATTTCTAATATAATTTCAAATTCGTAAATTCAGTGATCTTAAGGGGTTTGGTCTCTTTTGTCTATAATTTTAGTTGTAATTTTGAGGTTTGCTCCAACTGTTATGGATCCAAAGACCCCATCTATCATGACAATTTAAATTTAATTATTCTATAAAATCTCTTTTCTACACACCTTATCTTTCAGCATGTAAGTGACTATGATAGTGCACAACTTGATATTTAATCAAACCTTTTCAATCACTCTCTTGTTAAACATCTTTCCAATCCTGCGTTGTCCCTCCTGCAACAACATCTTCTAAATTTCAACCTCACTCCTTCACTAATCGATCCTCCTCAAGCTTCCTCCTGAATTTCATATCACCTCTTTCCTAGCATATCTTGTTTGTCACTAATTATAATATTGATTATTCCTCTCATATCAGTTGTACGATTTCCAACACCTCATCACCTGGCATATTGAACCATCAAACTCTGGATCAAATGCCATCTGCTTTGTCTTCTCCTATTTTTGTTCTTTGATTCACTCCTCCTTACCCTAATGTTATCACACGCTCCAATTGTATTTTTCCTTATGTTTATGATACGAATCATGCTTTCTCCATTGTAAACAACACCCCTTCCAATATTTAACATGATTAATCCTAAGGCTCTAACACACAATTTTATTAAAAAACATTCCTCTAATAATACTTATAATATTAATAATTATTCAATAGTATTAATTACTTAATTAATAAAAATTCCACCCCCTAATCTCTTTTTTTTTTGTAAGTCGAAATTATATTTTTTCTTCAACAAGATGTACATCGAGAGTAGTAGAAAAAACATGCGGTCTCACCCTGACCAGGGTTTTTGACAACAACGTACAACATATGACAAAATTACAAAAAGGAAACTAAGGACATCGTCTAAAACATAGAAGGACAAATTCACCAAAAGACATGTAAAACATAGAAAACACATGTAGTTGTTCTATTCATATGACATGATGGAGGCTGGGTTTTTTGTGGCTATCCCAGGAGGAGGCAAAGGCCAAAAATAGCGTTGGACATGCTCCTCGAAATAAAGCCATCCAAGACTCTAACTTTTCCACCTTCTCCGATAGAAAGTTCTGCCCTCTCTAGATTACCACAAAACGCTCCCGAACATGGCACTTAAAGTAGTGAAATTTATCTAAGGTAGCTCCCAATTCCATATGTTCCTCCCATCAGATTCTTTTAGAAGTTTCCAATCACTCCAATAGGGATTTAATCAAGTCTCTACAATTTTCCAGTGAACAATGTCGAATGACCCTCGAACTTGTTAGGGTTAGTAGGTTTACATTTTTCAAATGTCTTCGAATTACGTAATGTTTAGTTTGGATAAATAGAACTTAATTTTAATGTCATTGTCAAAAGCTTGGATTTCACTATCTAAAACATCACCATGAGTGTAGTCATCAAGAGGTTCGGTTGAAAGCATGAAGTTGTCTTGAGTTATTGGGAAAGATTGTCCAAACATCTTGAGTAATTCAGTCTTGGGGTATGCGTCAATAATGGGTCTTTCAAGAGGTTTGCTTGAGTCAGTGATATTTGTAAATCCTACTGCTCAAAGAAAGATGACCATTAAGAGAAACACCTTTCTTTTTCCCTCCTAGTCTATTCATTTTTCCCCTAGATTATAACCCACATCCTATATTTTCCCATCTTCCTGTACTCTAGTAAGCCAATATGATCCTTTGTATGACAATATTGATCCTCCTTTTGGATCTAATTTATTTGAATCTAGTGGAGAAGAACATGGTAATGTTATAGGAGATATGATAGAGTTGGATACTAATCCTCAATTACAGAATGTTGGCCCTGAACATGATGGTGGTAGGATCAAAATTGGTTGACTCCATCAGCTTGATCATAAGTTTGAAGTTGATTCCCTTGAAGAAGATACATATGTTGAATTAGGCATGGTTGATAATGAAAACCCCCATTGTGAAGGTGCAAAGGGCCAAAGCCATGGTAATCCATTGGAAGTAGCAATTGCAGGTACTGGAGACATCGATGTGGATCAGGCACATGCAAATGAGAAAAACAAAAAATATTAAGCAAATGAAGGCATTGAAAGTTTCTAGAACATCGGTGGCAGAGTTTGCAAAATAAATAATGAAGCCAGCATGGTGGGAAGGCCACATGAGCAAGAATGAATTCAAAACAATTTGTTAAGAAGGTTGTTGAGAAGGTTGCAAGGTCACTGCAAAGTCATCAAATACCAAATACTCTATTTTAGTCACCATTTTGCATAACCGTTTATGGCCACATGGTGGAGAATTTTGGGAAAAGGAAAGAGGTTTTTCTCAAGTATAGGAAAGATAGCAATAATCTCTTCATTTGTTTTCATAGGTGTAACCGTTTGAGAGTTTCAAATGCATATTCAAACCACATTTTTAGGAATTCATAAATTTCTTTTTTTAATTCATTGTTTTTCCATGCATTGTCTATGAATATGGGGAAGCATTTGGAGAAATGGAGAGAGGTTTATCTTCAAAAAAAATCACCTACAATAACCTCGTTCAGTTTATACACATGTGTTACTGTTTTTGCGATATACCCAGAACATTGGCTCGTTGTACATGCACTACACAGTTGTTGCGCAGCTGCTGCACACAGGTCTTCACGACTTTTTCAAGGGTGCCAACTATTAGAGATTGAGTATAATGAGGTGTTGATAATTTTGGATCTAGGTCAGACAACCATTCATCATCTAGGTGTTCAATTTTGTGGAGACTTATGCCAACATGGTAGCTGATATTTGGTAGCTGATTGTTGTTTCTTATTTTTTATTTCTAAATGCATGGTACGATGACTTGGATAATATTCTAATAGATTAGGATGGTGTTTATGATAGTATAGAATGATACTCTGAGTTAGCTTTCTTTTTCTACTAAAATAAAAAACTGAAGATATGTTTAAGAACTGCTACTTTTGTAATCAATTCGACCCACCTTATGGATCAGAGATTCATTGTATTTTGACATGGGATTGTTTAAGGTTGTAAGGATATTTAATTCTAAATGACACAAGATAGAAAGGGTTGGAGTGTTAGAGGATAGCTTTTACTATTATGAAAAGTGTACTTCTTTTTATGAATGGATAGAAGAAGGCAGGAGCTAGTTTGAGCAGGGATACCTGTGTTGGATTTTATTGGTATGATGTTTGTCTCTGTGATGTGATAATATCTCTTTAGATATGGTTATATCACATAGATCCATGTTTTTTATATCTTCATGTTCAATTTGATGAATTTTTTTATAATTCAAATGATTTTTCTCTAAATAAACTTGTTGAACATTATAAGTATTTTTCCTCCATGATACATTGAATTCATCCTTAATAGATGCTCAGTCTGTCATTTATGTATTATTCATCCTACCACTAAAAATATTTTCAAATCTTACTAATATATTGATTATTTTTCCCATGTGAGGATTGCCACCATATCCCTTACTCATTGAGATTTTTAATAGTTCCATGATCCTAATTTTCCATGTCCCAACACCCTCCTTCAATAAATCAAACTCAAAGCCATTATTTGATCATCATAACTAGCCTAAGTGATGCAAGAAAAACCACCTAAAAGCAATTTCTCTAATTTTCATAATAACCTTATGTGAACTTGTGGTTATGGCCCACCTATACAAATTGGAAGCATTTACATTGGTGGTTTTAACAAAAGCTCGACGAATCACCAAACAATGCTTTGACACATAATCCACCAATGAACACTGGTCCCAGTCTGAACGCACAAGACCAGACCCCAAATAAAATAAAATCACATCCATAAACTTCTCAGGTCCGCTCAGGCCCAATTCCTATCGGCTTCAATCTCCATCCTTGATCAAAGCCCACTTGATCCAACGGTCAGCAGTGATATCACACGGGAATCTTACACGATGTTTACCTAGCCTTACAAAGCCAATAAGGATTATAAATCCTTAATCTATAAATGTTCGGATCCGTTCTGAGATTAACATTCGATCACTTTATGACCCAATACTCGTTGGATATATGAGGTCATCAAATCTATGGCCTGTGGGTTTTCAACTAGCACACAGATTACCAAACAACTTAACCCCCATAGTTGACTGTGTCGTAAGCATTTGAAAATGAGATCGACGGCTAGGATTTAGTGTGGGGATTCAACCACGATCAAGACACCTGTACACTCCTATCCCCGTGGTCTATTTCTCCACCATTCTTCTTCCGCCATTAATATCCGTCGATCTAAACGATTCGATGACTCCCTCTACACTTGTTCGCTTATGATGGAATTCACATTTCCATCCAGATTAACTCTGTCAAACTCTGTTTAAACACTCACACACATATATCATATTAACACTAGATCGTCATCAATCCTTATAGTGATCGATGATCGATCAACAATCCTGCAACATGGAATGTCACTTATTCAACACAGACATATAAATATTAGTAACTAAGCACATGAAATCCATAGAACAAATATATGTATATTATACAAAAACAATTACAGTCTAAGGCATTTTAGCCTTAGTCACAATTTCTTTATCCATTACATTGTAATCTCAACCTCTATCTATGCTCTCCATCTCACAATACAAACTCTCTCTATATAGGAAATTACAGAAGCGTGGATCATCTTAGATCCACGATTTCCTCTCACAAATCACCTAAATCTCTCTATTCACATACATGGCAGATAATTACATTAAATTAAGTCTTCTCGAGACTTATCAATTCCATCAAATTAGCTCGTTTTTCATAGAAATTTGCTCCCAGTTTATATGATTGTCCACGTCTCCCCCTCCATAGCTCTAACTTTGACTTTTTATTAAGGGTGGTCGGATGCTCCTGCATCAGACTTTCGAGGCACAAAAATTTATGACTTCCTGGACATATGCTTCTCCCTAATCCCATAGCAATTCTACCCACTTCCATAGTGGAAATCCCTTCATGATCTTTCTGTGAGCTGCAACAAAACCTCTACAGTAACAGTCTTCTCTGCTACATGATACCTCACCAAGCTTCTCTCCTTGAGCTTAGTCTTTTGGCATCTCTCTGGTTCTATCTTCTGTGGATCCATATGAGCATTTCATGCTCTAGGCTGCTGCAAGTTTTCTCACCTTCTACTAAAGAACACAAATTCACTAGTCTTCAACATAACTGTACCTCCTTCTTTCACATGCAAAATCTTCTTTCTTCTTGCAGAAAACCTTAACCTGCTCTGATACCACTTTGATGCAGGAAAAACCGTCTAAAGGCAATTTCCCTGATTTTCATAATAACCTTACATGAACATGTGGGTTATGGCCCACCTATACAAATCGGAAGCGTTTACATTGGTGGTTTTAACAAAAACCCAATCTTTCACCAAACAACGCTTTAACACATAATGAGCCAACAAACATTGGTCCCACTCTGAACGCACAAGAACGAACCCCAAATAAAATAAACTCACATCCATAAACTTCTCGGGTCCGCTCAGGCCCAAGTCCTATCATCTTCAATCTTTGTCGTTGATCAAAGCCCACTTGATCCAATGGTCAACAACAATATTGTACAGGAATCTTACATGACATTTACCTAGCCTTATGAAGCCCATAAGGATTATAAATCCTTAATATCTAAATGTTCGGGTTCATTATGAGATTAGCATCTGATCAATTTATGACCCAATACCCATTGGATATATGAGGTCATCAAAGTTATGGCCTATGAGTCTTCAACTAGCACATAGATTACCAAACGGCTTAACCCCCACAGTTGACTGTGTCATAAGAGTTTGAAAATGAGATCAATGACTAGGATTTAGTGTGGGGCTTCAACCACAATCAAGACATCCATACACTCCTATCCCCACAGTCTATTCCTCCGCCATTAATATCCGTTGATCTCAATGATCTGACAGCTCCCTCTGCGCTTGTTCAATTATGATGGAATTCACATTTCCACCTAGATTAACTCTACCACACTTTATTTAAACACTCACACACATATATCGTATTAACGTTGAATCATCATCGATCCTTATAGTGATTGATGGTCGATCAACAATCCTGCAACATGGAATGTCACTCATTCAACACAAACATCTAACTATTGGTAACTAGACACACGAAATCCACATAGAAAATATATTTATATTATCATAATCAATTACAATCTAAGGCATTTCAGCCTTAGTCACAATTTCTCTATTGATTACATTGTATTCTCACCCTCTGTCTATGCTCTCCATCTCACAATACAGACTCTCTTTATATATGAAATTACAAAAGCGTGGATCATCTCAGATCCACGATTTCCTTTGAAAAATCACATAAATTGCTCCATTCGCACACATGGCAGATAATTACATTAAATTAAGTCTTATGGATACTTATCAATTCCATCAAAATAGCTCATTTTTAACAGAAATTTTCTCTCGATTTACATGATTTTCCACGTCCCCCCCTCCATAGCTCTGACTTTGACTTTTGATTAAGGGTGTTTAGATGCTCCTGCATCACTAAGACCTAGATTCCATCAGTCATTCAATTGACTGATAGGAGAAAATAGTGAGACAACCCTCTCCAAGGCTAGGGGGGTTGGACCTTAGCTTAAAAGAGGTTTGTGGTTACCTCTAGGATTTCACTCCTCGGCCTAGACAAATTTATTGAGTGAAAATAGATCCAAGAACCGAAGGCTCTGCACCCCCTCGTCATCCCGAGATGCTACACTATCAAGCCCCTCCCCTCACCAATTTTTTCGACGATCGACCCCCGTGGCCCTTTACCAAGTCGCCATGCCCTCAACCACTCTGCACACCAGCTGTTGAACCCCAGAATTGCTTTTTTTTTTACAACTCTTTTACACTCCATTCCTCCCTTTGTTACCTTCATAACTACAATTTAGGTATCAATTTATAATGTTGATAGCATAACAGGTACATAATCATATTCTATTTCATAATATAATTTGTATTTATTATTTAACTTAATATCTACCTGAGCTACTAAATTACAATGATTCTACAACTGATTTATGTTTCTGCAACTAACTACAAGATTAGATAGGTTGTGGAGCTTCAACCAAGAAACAAGGCATATGGGTAGTTGGAAATTAGTTGGGACAATGATTTGTTCCTATTTGCAGAATCTAGATCAATAAAGAAGGCACTCTAACAACTCGGTCAAAGGATAAGTCAACCATTGTAGAAGACAAATCAAGCGAGCAAGATGCAAATTTTTCGTCTCATGATTTGTTGCGTTGATAGAAAATCACAAGTAGATCAAGATATCTTATCTTTTAAAGTTAATTACAGCTAATGTCGATTAACATAGGTGTAATTCTATGAAACATTTATTGCGTAATGGTTTTATAAATATGCCTCCTGGCATAGCTGGGAAAGTCTTGAATTTTATTTGTAAAAACTTTGTTTTGTTATACAAACTCAATTTTGTTCCATTTTCTTGTTGTGTGATCTCAATGTGTGGTTAATCATGTCATCAAAGAGTTATAGTACTACCTGATTCTCATAGGAGGGCCCCCTCGATATAGTAAGTTTTTCCTTTTGTTTACAGTGAGCAATTCATTTTATGTTTCTTGTAGATTTCTATCAATTCATTTAATGATTTAAGTTTTGATTGCTAGATAGACGTTTAAGATTGTTTTGCAATAGGTTTATATAATCATTTTATTGTTGAAGAGAAGCGGGATTTATAGTGCATATGGATAGAGTATGAGTTAACATAGATTAATATCTTTACATTGTAGTGACATAGATATGATTTTCATTTGCAGAGCTAATCTTTCTTTTCATTTAAGTAGATTCATTTATAGCATGATTTTATTGTAGGTTTAATTTTGTTTATAAGCAAGAGTGATTCCATTTGAATGCAAGTGTAATTTCATTTAAGAAAGCGCGATTTTACTTATAAGCAAGTTTGTTTTTCATTTAAGCAAGTGTGATTTTATTGATAAGAAAGAGTGATTTCATTTTAACGCAAGTGTGTGAGTGATTTATTTCAATCAAAATGTGAGTGTGATTTTATTTTAAGTAAGAGAGATAGAATTGGCTCCATTTTTATCATCAATTTATTTACTTACATAGTTGTAGAGAAATATGTGCATTTTGATATCTCAAATTAACTTAGGAATTGCATGACTGACACAGACTCCTAGCACATATAATGCACATACATTTCATCATTTCCAGGGAAGTTTATATAGGACTATTTTTCTTTTTCTTTTCATTAAAAAAAATAATAAAAATGATATGCATAGGGAAAGAAATTCTAGAGGTATATTTGTAGGTATAGGTAGGAGTTCGATTCCAACATCATCACTCACCCTACCACAACCTTGTAGTGCCACACCATCCACCGAAACTCACATTACATCAATTGCAAGTAGATTTATACTTCCTTAGGTATTGTTGAGGGTGCTAGACCCACCAACATGTCAAGGGGATCTCCCTGGTAAGAAGTGCCAATTAGACCTTAGACTGTTTGGTGTAGGAGTCCTAGCAATGGGTCGTAAGGTAATGCCTCGACCGCGATGTCACACAGAGACAAGTAAGATAAATCTGTCAGTAGCAAGGGTGTGATTGATCCAGTGAGTCAAGGAATGAGTATGAGAGGTTCCAACACTTCAAAGGGAGAGGAAGGTGAAGGTGAGTTCTAGGTTGAAAGGGATCAGCCCCAACTCGGCTAGGAACACACAACACAAAGGACATGCACAAATTCCGACAGAGAAGTCGAAACAGATGCCAAATTCACAACATGCAAGGTAAGATAACATGAAAAGCACTCATGGATTAGTCTAAGACAAGTGTGACAGTTGATATAACAAGGTTCAGAGAAAGGTCTATCTGATGTCCGGAAAAGCAGTCGACATAGACAGTGACAACATTAACAACATGTGCAACACATTAACAACAATATTCATATAATTGCATACAAATTAGTTCATATAAAAGTACGTAAGTTAAACAACATGTATCATTAAGGAAACCGGAGCAGTACAACTACAATAACAACATATGCATGAAAATGTGCTAACTTTTATTATATAAAGAAGTCTAAGTCACAATCATACAATACACCATGTAAACCTGCTAGCCCCATCAATGGAATGTTACAGCCACATCCACTTGCTCCTCTAAAGAGATATACTAGCTTCGTGAATGTTACATCCAACCATAGACACTTGACTTGCACTTGACATGACTCAACATTACAATGAACATGTACTCATGTGAGACAACATGGCTTAAGCAAGCCTTGCAAGACATCACTGACAGTCGGTCCATTGTGATGAGACCAACTCTTTGACATGATTGTGATAGTGAAGGTGGAGAGTTGATGCCAAACTTGGTTGTTTGTGATGGTGTTCATGCACCTCATGGTGACATGTTTCTGAAGTGAACTCTTGCCTTCGTTGCAATCGATGCATTGGTTCAACCCCTTTCATCCAAATCATCTGCTAACATTCAGATGGTCTTCTTCAATACGGTTGAACCGACAACACACTAATGCATAGTGCTGGTGTTGATCTTCAAGTGTGCACTAGTGGTCATGCACATCAACCTTCCAAAGTACATGTTCAGCCCCAGTTGGACTTGCTTCTTGTCTTTTCCTTCGTGAGTGTGTTCAAAGGGTTGGATTGCATGCATGTGCTCAATGACATGCATGCTCCTAGATCCCTTGCATGCGATCAACAACATTTCTCACCATTGCTTCTCTATGTCAGCTGCTGGGATGGATCATTAACTTGTATTGGCATAGTTTCATCCACGAGTGCATGTTGCACCCACTGTTGTTCCTATTCCTGTTGTGATTCATTGGATTGTCTATGTAGCTTCATGTTCTTCCTGAGTTGATGCTTCAGCACATGCAACTCCTTCTTTGTTCCATCTTCTACCTTCGTGTGATCTCATGTCACATTGTCACTTCATAGCTCGAGTCTCCAAATTGTATTTCATTATCAATGGATCTGCTTGATCTTGCAACTTTTCTCTGTCTCTATGCTGTCAACAACCTTCCTCTTGCATTCGTTGCATTCGCTATGTTCACTACATTGGTTGCATTCGCTACATTTGGTATGTTGCCTTTAGCTGATGTTCATGATGTTTCTCACTATGATGCTACCACTTGGTGTCCTTTTTCATGAACAACTTGATATCTTCTTAGTAGGTAAGCCCATGGACACTTGATCGACTACATCCCCAAGCATGCTCTGAATGGTGTCTTCATCTCTACTCTCTTGGAAACCATTGTACCTGTACTACTAAGAGGCAGATGAACACCTATGATACCTGGAGACATGGAAACACTCATAGCAAGCAATTTGTCAATTGAAAACCAAAATGAACATGAGAACTAACTTGCAACATACTTGGGTGAATGATCATGAAGGTTGCGCAATTTCTGTCAGGAGGTCAGGAGACCGACTGCCAAGACTGAACAAGGCACAACCTGGGCTTCTGGGAGACCGAATCACTGTTATATCTATGAAATGCGCAATCCAGATGGGAAATTGGCTGCTGGGATTGCGCAATGTGTGATTCCAGCTAGGAAAGATTACTCTCCTAGGGACAAATTTATGCAAAATTTCGAACTAAGTAGCCACTAACCTCTAGAAATGTGCAATTTAGTTGAGGAGGCTAATGCTTTGCGAAAATGTGCAAATATAGAGAAGAAGGTGAGCCTTCATTCTCCAAATTATGCAATGCAACTTGGTGAAGGTAGAGACTGGGCCAAGGTTGGCCCGACTCGCCGATGGGCAACTGAAAGCAAGTAAGTTGAAGAAATGCATGGTGACACTAAGTGATAGTAGAACTGATAAACAGTGCATAGAAAACATGAATGAAATATTGAGCAAATAGATCAACATGCATGTGGGTGAGGTTGTTCGCCAGTTGGGTGAATGTCTGTGCAAAATAGTTTCATGCATGCGACAGTAGTGAGATAGAAACGAAAATTGAAACAGAGATAGGACAAGCTAGAATACATGTAGATGATAGTAAACATTCAAAGAAATCAAGAAAATAGTACTCATACATGCGAAAACCCAAAAAGAAATAGAAATGCAACACAAGGTATGGGAAGCAGGCTTACCCCAAAATAATTGAGATGAATGTGTCGAATGCTCCTAGATGTGATGTGGGATGTCATAGCTACAAGGTTGATGTGAGGAATGAGCTTTGTAGCATTTCGTTGATGAGTTTTGATAACATCAAGGTTGTGACGCGCATGCCACAAATCTAGGGGAAGCGACACTTAGTGGGAGGTTTTTGAATTTCTCCTTGCATGTAACCTCCAACTACTAAACATAGATTCCTGAGACAGGGGATTCCTTTTCATGCTACCTTGGGAGAAGCAACCTATGCATGCAATTCTATTTTGATTAGTCCCGGAGGGAACCGATCAACTTAGATGCACATGCAAGCGACTGCTCAACTGCTGGAGAAAAATGCGCATTTTTGGCTATAAGCTGGGTTGAATGCCCAAGGGGATTACACAATTTCTAAGAAGAGCAGCTGACTGCTGCCTAGGTTTGCACAAATCCTAGGCTGAACAACTTGCTAATGGGAAAAATTAGGCAAATCCTGTTGGGAGGGTTGGCTTACATGATTGCGTAATCTTGAAGCCCAATAGGTTGTCAGAGGGAATTGTGCAATTCCTAGAGGGAAGGTTGGTTGCCCTCCAAAAATGCACAAATTTCACTGGAAAGCTGCTCAGCCTATAACTAGACCAAGTTTAGATGAGCAGCCTATGAGGGAAATGGATCAACCATGATTGACAGGCTACCTTTGAGCAATAAATACACTGAAGCTTGACGAAATGACGAAGCAAGGGAAGTTGTTGTGAACGTTGGTAGGGAGGCTCAAAAATAGGCTAAGGAAACATTTTGGAGGGTGGTTGTAGCCGCTACAACACTTGGCGACACACTGGTATAACTCCAGCTCTCTGAATGGACCTTGTTCATAAAAAGCAAGTCTAACACCTCTGGAAGTATTGTTTAGCTCTTAGCTCATCTTGGATTTGCACTAACTTGATTATAATATGTAGAATTTGCTAGACTCTTGGTCAATTGACACACATTCCAAGCCAAGGCAACATAGTTGTTTTGATTGGGTTTGAGGGGTATATAGGTACACAAGCAGTATAGTCGTGAGAGTCTTAGTTTCATCTCTGGTGTTTCTCCAATGCGAGCAGATTTGGATAGTACCCCAATGGAGTCACATAGGAGCACAAGCATGGCTCCATTACCAATGAGCCTGGTTAGTACCCCAGTGAATAACTTGCATCACCTCCCTACACAGGAAGCCTTTCTCTTCTTTCGCCTTATTCATTTTGAATTTTGAATTTTTTTACTTTTGATTTTTTCATTTTTCACTGTGCATGGCAATTATTCATTGCAGAGGTGGAAGAGGGATCCTGGATTATTGAGAGCAGAAGAAGTTTTTCTAGCAAAGAAGGAGTTTATTATATCTCTGATGTGCCTATTAAGGTTTTCCCCCTCACCTTACTCTACCTGACTGAGCTAACAAGGATTAACCCAAAAATAACTGACTAGAGAAGGTGACACTAGCTAGCATGCACGCTTTGTGTTTTCACCAAGGTTCACTTTGAACTATGTATTTTCCTTCGATGTATCATGGACTAAGAGTAACAAGTTCATCATACAGAGATAGGATGACAATTAACCAAGTAGTAATAGTTGTACAAACCCTCTTGTACGTTAACAATCTCATTTCATGAGTCACACATGGTTTCATGTGAACTAACATACGAACAAAAAAAGTGAATGAACTAACAACAAAGCCAAGCAAAAGAAAAAGAAAAAATGAGAGAAAATCAAGCAAAGAAACAAGCAAGCAAATAATCAAGCAATCAAAGCATGAAAGCAAACAAGCATGAAAGCAAAAAACTGAAAGAAAACACTACTCCTACTCCTACACTAATGGTGCATGGGCCTAATCATGTGGAGTGATACTTCCAATGCAGTCACTGAAACTTTTGTAGACCCATGTTGGTGAAGGCTCAATCCATGAGTAACCTAGTTGCACGGACCAACAAACAAGAAATATGTAACAATGAAGACAACCACACTTTGTGTTTCAAAGTGCTCAAGGGACATAAGTGAGTGTGCATGCATGATGGACAATTTGTGGACTTATCATGGTGCTGTGAGACACTACGTACAACTTTGAAGCAAAAGCACACTCTTGACTAAGACATGCAAGCAAAAGAAAGAAACAAAGATAACTTGCATCGCGCACGAGTGATTTCAATGTAAGACACCTCCAATGCATGAGAAATGGGATCGTGCAGTTCGAGTGGAGAAAGTGTGATCTATGTGTGACATGGATGTTCAATGCATATAGACAAGTGATGAGGAGCCTTGGGTGATCGAACATTTTCATGATCAGAACTGAGACTAACCCCAAGAGAGCGAGGGCTTAACATAACCATCAGCTAGAGATGAAATGCCTTGACATTCTTGGGTGTATTAACTTCATCATCATGTAGATCATCATAAACTGGTGGCTTCGAAAGATCAAATGCAATAGATTCATGATCGTAATAAAAAAGGAAGCAGATGGATCACGACCACCATGATCAGAAAAATCAATGAATTCTTTGGAATCCTCATGATCAGATGAATCAAACAGAGGGGTATATGAAAAGTGAATGAAATCATCCTTTGTGTTTCCAGAAAACACAGATGAAGGATCAACTGGATCTTTAATGAATAGCTTATCCTCTCCATTGTCGAATGATGGACTAGGATCTAGTGAGTCTTGCGAGTGATAAACAATGGGTGCATCCATAGATGAAGACACACATACAAAATCATGGATGGCAGGTTCACCAAAGAAGCTAGGAAGGAACGAAGGGGGATCAGATGGAAGGGAGTCATCCTTCACTGAGTGTTGATGTTCATGCTCCCACTCATACTCTTCATGAATGACAGAGCATGTTGGTTGTGCAACACCAAATTCGTCAGTGGGTTGTTCCTCATTCACAACAAGTGAAGAGCCCGAAATGGACGAACACAAGACAAAAACATCTGGAGGAACACCTGAGTGCGAAGATGGAGGTCAAATAAAAGAATGTATATGGGAACTTGAAGGACTCACAACCAACTCTCTGCGAAAATTAAGTGGAGTGATTGTGTGAGGGTGTGAAGGATGAAACGATCTATGAACATGATCCTCAACATCACTGGGCAATGGTGGAACTGTTGAATGAGAGGGAGGCAGATAGTCCAATGAGACAGTGCCTGCTTCCACATGGGATTGTGCAGTTCCATCATCAAAGAAGGTTGAGCGAGGCTTGACATCAAGCCTTCTCTTGGGAGGGGCAGATTTCTTAAGGCAGTACTCGAACCAGTCCCAGAGATAAGAAAACTTCATCGAGCTCCTTGGAGCTTGAAACTGTAAGTCATGAAAGCGCTGCCAAAAATAAATAACGGATTCATGCAGATCCCTTTGTTACTATGGCAGTTTTCAGTCAAGAACTTCCAGCCCAAATCTCAAAAAATTTGGGCAAATTTTGGTCACAGGAAACTTTTTTGGGCAAAAAACAGGGATTTTCTCCCTGGGTGCGCAGCGCTAAAATTCTAGCACTCCAATCGAGAAAAGGTTTGCATTTTTGGATATAACATCGAAAAATACATTTACTCGTGTCTGGGCAAGAAATTTTGATAAGTTTTGGGTCTCCTAAAGGTCAAAAACACCCAAAAATGGCCTTTCTGCCACTTTTTGGACACATAGAAAGCAGTCTTGGGAGAATGAAGATTTGGAGGGACAAATGAGCTTCAAATTCAAAAATTCTAGTGGGGTTAGAAAGTAGATAGGCCAAGCTTTCCAACAAGCCCACTTGGACACATTTTGGACACCTGCAAGTGCCCCAAAACAGGCCCAAACGTAGCACGACGCATAGAGAAAAGTGCGCGGTGCACAGAGGAAATTTTGCCCAATTTGCTTCTGTTTCACGAAATTTCGGTTCGCGACTTCTCCAAGTGGGCCTGCTCATCTACACTTCGGTTTTTTGGCACCAAAGGTGGCATTTAAATTTTTTTTTCTTCAGATTGGCTTCTATCCAAGTGGCGAAGGAAGGAAAACGGTCACCCCAAAGCCTAATGTCATATTTGCAGCGCTGCACCTGTAGCTGATGGTTGACTCTCCATCTCCATTTCGAAATGATTTGAGTAACTTCCCAACCCCTAGGCATTCTATCTCTTCCTTGCACATTCTATATATTGTATGCAAATTATTTGCAAAGGGCTAGTTGGCTTGTAACTTCTGGGAGACTATGGGAAAGAAACTTTGTTTCTGCATTGTTTATTTTTACAAAGAATTAATGAAAGGCAGCGACTCTGTTTCATGCAATTCCTGTGGTTGTGAGTATAGCAAGTGTTTCTCTTATGTTTCATATGTACCTTGTTATGTTTTGTATTCCATTTCGCCTTTATTTCTGGTGAATTTTTTCGAGTGAGATCAGGTAGAATTCAATTATAATTGCTCTACCTGTGGGAAAATTTCATATACAGTGTTTATTCTTCTGTTTGAAAAGGATTCATCTCCTATGCCTTTTTCAACTCCTTAATCATTCTCTCCATTCCTTTGTTATGTTCCATAGTTTCATTTCATATCCATTTCTGGTGAAATGTTTTGAGTGAGATCAGGTAGAATTCAATTCCATTGCTCTACCCGTGGGAAAGTTTCATATACAGTGTTCATTCTTCTATTTGAAAAGGATTCATCTCCTATGCCCTTTTCAACTTCTTAATCAATCTTTCCATCCCACCACATTTTAAAACTAAATTGCTATGCTTTCAGCCTACCTTGCCTCACGAAATAATCTGTGCCTTCATTTTTAGTTCTCTGTTCATTGAGGTCCAGTGGTCCCATAACATCCCAGAAATACAGTCATTCATAAAAAGCACTCCTTGTTTTCACTTTCACTTACTAGCCTAAGACAAATAGTTCGTTCAAAAGTCATATCAGTCCTTCTCGTTCATCTATTCACTGAGTGTGACCCAGAGAGAGCCCTCTCCTGTTCTGGTAGGGCTAGCTACCAGACTGAGCGTGGTTTGTGGTTACCCTGAATTTTACCTTCCTTCAGCCTAAGGCAGACTTGGGTGCTAACATAATGGCGACTCCCCTGGGGATAAAAGTTTGAAATCAAATCCCCTTTTTTCTCAATAATTTTAAGCTCCCGGATGATGAGCTTATGATTAGAAAGGCTGAGCAAGTTGGTTGTGTCCTTTGATTTTTCTCAATAGCACACTGGCTTCGAGATGATATACCAGAGAAAATCCAGACCCAGATCCCCCACATATCTTTGAAAACCCCAATTTCATCCCCAGGCTCCTTCGGCAAGAGAGCACTATAACTCCCTTGTTCAAATCCCATTCATGTCCCAAAATTTTTGAGTATCTTGAAGAGCTTGTGTTTGACGATTGATTTGAGATATCACTGTTTGAATCTAAATCCGAAAAGGTTGTTGATTACACCGTTCTCGATCTGCAATTTCTTATAGACCTTGAGACAGAAAGAGCTAACAGATTAATTGATAACTACATTGCCACACAGCCTCAAACTCCACGTACAAGCCCCTTGCAGACTGTTCATACTCCTCCAACACCTCCAAGGCCAAATCCACCAAAAATGATGGCTGCATGTTTTGTGCCCCTTGTTCTACCCCAAGTTCTAGATGATATGCCCGCTGATTACCAAAGCAAAATCCCATTCTTTGATGGCTCTCCTAGCGGCATCACTACGCTGCAACATAAGGAGAAAATGAAGGACTTCTTCGAACTTTATGATATCACTATGGAAAACGTGTTAATGAGGCTCTTCGTACAAACATTTGTAGGTGAGGTGAAAAAAAGGTTCAGAGGTTTACCGGCAGCAAGTATCGCCACCTTGGCAGACTTACATAGAACATTCTTGAACCACTGGGAAGTGAAAAATAGCCCTCTTCAAATTCTGTCTGGATACGAGCAAATCAAGAGGAATGCTGATGAGTCATTCCAATATTATTGCACGAGATTCAATACAGTGTACAATGAAATTCCAAATGATCTAAGGCCACCCGTGAGACTAGCCATGGTGAAATACCCGGATGGTTTCGACGTTGATATGGCTTATCAATTGAGAGAAAGGGAACCTGCTACAATGGAAGACATGCAGAGAATTGCAGTTAGCGTTGAGGCGAACCTATTGTCCAAAAGAGCTAGAGCGAAAGCAGAGAAGAAAGCCATTGCAAAAGAAGAATCTTCTGCAATGGAGAAGATGTTCAAAAAGGTAGAACAGATGTTCGAAAGGATGAAACTTGACAAGCCAAAGCCATAAGTTAGGAATCCTAACTTTCGTGGCCAACAACAGCCACAGTATAGGATAAAGCAAAGAGAGAAGCAAACTCAGGAGCAGGCAGCCCAACAGCCGGTACAAACACCTTTGTAGCAGAATTTTGTGCATGGACCGGAATTAGATGAGGAAGGGAATATAATAGGTGAATAGAATCATCTTTTCACTCTAGATGAGTTGCCTACTTACATTACCGAAGAAGAAGAATGTGCAGTAAATTCAGCTGCACACCAAGACACCGATTTTATTCTAGCTAGCGACAAGGTGTTGGAAGAAGAATCAGAAGAAAATCAAAGGGGGTATATGAATGCTTTTTCTGCACAACAACAAAGATATTCACTTAGAAACAGAGATGTGCCGGCCATACCAATTCAGAAAAAGAAGGAAGGTGAAAAAACAAAGAATGATTTATCAGCTACACAAAGAAAAGGAAAGGAGGCGGTTGGTCAGGAGAGCAGCAAATCAAGACCTGTAGAAAAATCATAGCAACCCACCACCTCAAAAGAAAAGGAAAGCAAGGAGATCCCAGTCAAGGAGGTAGAAAAAACTCCCACTTTTAGCTTAGAGAATGAGATTTCTAAGTTAAAAATATCCATCCCTTTGACTGAAATCATGAAGAACAGTAGTTATAAAGGACAGATTTCTAAAATGTTGAATTGGGACCCAATGTCCGACATGGTAAATGTGGAAAAGGATCAGCCAAAAATGATTTTTGGACCAGCATCAAATGGTGGGTCTCGTGAGAACAAAGTGCCACCTTTCTACATCAGTTTACGGTTGCATGACTTTGTGCTACACAATGCCATGTTCGATTCCAGAGCCTCTCATAATCTCATGCCCAAGGCTATCATGGACAAGCTTGGTCTGGACATCACTCGAAAATATCATGATCTATATTCATTCAATTCTAGCAGAGTAAGGTGTATAGGTCTCATCAAAGACTTAGTTGTGAGTTTGGATCAGCTTCCTATGAAAAATGTGCTGATGGACGTAGTGGTAGAAGACATTCCTCCAAGGTTTGGCATGCTTCTTTCCAGGTCTTGGGTGGCGAAATTGAAAGGGACACTACAACTAGATTTCTCCTATGCAATAATCCCGGTGTTTGGGCAAATGAGGAAACTATATCGGGAACAAAAGATGAAGTACATGATCACAAGCAAGGAGAAACCGATCAATCATCCTGTAAACTATGTACATACAAATTTAGAATCTTTTGTTTTTTTTTTAGATAGTTTAAATGAAATAGATAGTCAGATGATAGAAGTAGATGACATTCCAGAGATAACAGAAAATTTTAGAGAGATTTTGGAAAAAGAAAGACAAGAAAAGCAACGAAAGATTGGGCAATCAATTGAGAACAATGGACAACAAACAAACAATGGACCGCAAAAGGATTTGCAGCACTTGCAAGAAGAAGAAGAAGGCTTATGGACCATGGATTTTGATGGAGCAGTAGGGAATGATGGAGCTAGTATTGGCATTTGGGTATGCATTCCTTTCTCTGCCCCAAACAAAGTACCTAGCAGCGTGAGAATTTGCTCCTACAAGCTGGCCTTCGAATGTTCAAATAATGAAGCTGAATATGAAGCTCTGATTACTGGCCTGGAGATTCTTAGAAAGCTGAATGCAAAGAGAATTTCGATATATGGCGACTCTAAGTTGGTAATAAAACAGGTCAGAGGAGAATATCAAGCAAAACATCCTAGGATGTGGGCCTATTGAAATGCAGTTTTGGACATCTTGAAGTTGTTTTCCAAACAAACTTTGACATGTGTGCCAAGAATCCAAAATAGTATTGTTGATTCTCTTGCCAAGGTAGCAAGTAGCTTGAAGATCCCCATGAACTCCAGCAATAAATTTGAAATCCATGTCAAGCACTGTCCAACCATTCCAAACAATCAACGACATTGGCAAGTATTCCAAGATGACGAGGAGATTAAAGATTTTCTGCTCAACAAAGGCCAGTTCGAAGAAACCTCAATCGATGAGGAAAATGATGAAGACAAAGGGAATGGTATAGATAAAGGGCAGATCAATCAAATGGATGTAATGCAGCTGAAGGATAACATCATTCCTAAAGGCTTGATACCCCTTGAAGACCTTTTCGATCAGGACGATGTTGCCCGCAAGCCAACTTTGTAACCCACGGAGAAAGGTGTAGAAGAAGTCAACATTGGTACAATAGCAAATCCAAAATTGGTAAAATTGTCCAAGACACTACCGCCAAAAACCAAGGACAAGTATATTAATTTGATGGCTTCATTCATAGATGTATTTGCTTGGGATTATTCAGATTTGAAGACCTATGATACAAATATCATTCAGCACACCATACCTATCAAGCCCAATCAAAAACAATTTAGACAAAAGCTGAGAAGGATCAATCCAAAGTTGCTGCCATCCATTGAAAAAGAGGTAAATAGGTTGTACAAGTCAGGTATCATTGTGCCCATCAGATTTTCAAATTGGATTTCTAATTTGGTACCTGTAAGAAAGAAGATCGGTCAAATCCACCTATGCATTGATTTCAGAAATCTAAACAAGGTCTCATTGAAGGACAACTATTCGCTGCCCAATATGGACCATGTACTTCAACGAGTAGTGGGGGCATCTCATATGTCACTACTGGATGGTTATTCCAGATATAATCAAGTTGATGTCCATGAAGATGACAAAGACAAAACAACGCTCACCACTCCATG
Organism: Pinus taeda; assembly: GCA_000404065.3. Lineage (NCBI taxonomy): Eukaryota > Viridiplantae > Streptophyta > Pinopsida > Pinales > Pinaceae > Pinus > Pinus taeda. The sequence continues at coordinate 2,625 of APFE031478599.1, read as the reverse complement.
GGGAACATTTCACTATGCCAAAATGCCATTCGGTTTGAAAAATGCAGGTGCCACATTTCAGCGGCAATGGACTTGGCATTTACAAATGAGAAGGATGTATTTTTGGTGGTGTACTTGGATGACTTGACAGTGTTTTCAAAATCTGATGAAGAACACATGCATCACCTAAAAACCGTCTTTCAAAAATGCAGGAAATATGGTTTATCGCTGAATCCAAGGAAGATCTTGTTCACCATGGAGGAAGGAAAATTAATTGGGCACATCATTTCAAATGATGGCATTCACATATACCCAGCACGTGTGCAAGCAATTCAACAATCGATCTACCCAGAAACAAAAAGGAAATACAATCATTTAATGGTAAGATGAATTTTTTACGTCGTTTTGTACCTAATCTTGTAGAGCACTTGAAAGAAATGACCAACATGCTTAAAAAGGACAGCCAAGTGAGATGGACAGACGTGGCGGTAAAATCTTTCAACTTGGTCAAATTGGCCCTTTCTTCAGCACCAGTTCTAGTAAGCCCGGACTATACTCAGGATTTCATAGTATTTTCTTTTACTTCGGAGCATACTATGGCAGCAGTATTATTACAGAAGAGAGAGGGTCATGAAAGACCCATTGCATTCTTCAGCAGAGCTATAAGGGATGCAGCGTTAAAGTACAACATCATTGAGAAGCAAGCTCTAGCATTGGTGAAAGCATTGAAGGATTTCTGGGTATACATTCTACACTCTCACATTCTGGCTTATGTTCCTAATACTGCTGTAAAAGATGTGTTGGTGCAGACCGATTTGGAGGGGAGAAGAGGCAAATGGATCACAGCCTTGCTAGAATACGATGTGGAAATAAAGCCTACAAAGCTGGTCAAAGGACAGGGGTTGGTGAAACTAATGGCTAAATCGAACTTGCATGCATTAGACATAAATCTGATCACTGCCATGACCAATGAGAATGAGGAAGGAACTTCAGTGCAGCTATCCAAAATGTTTGTTTTGTCCCCATGGTATTCTGATATAATATATGTGCTGAAAAACATATCACCACCCCCCGGCTTGGCCAGAAACAAATGAAGAACACTTAAACTAAAAGCTGCCAAGTTTTGTATTTTGAATTCTGCATTGTATTGGAAAGATCTCGGTGGCATTTTGTTAAACTGTCTGGTGGAAGAGGAGGCAAAGAAAGCCATGGAAGATTTCCATGGAGGAGAGTGTGGGAGTCATCTCTTTTGGAAATCAACAACTAACAAAATTTTGAGAGCAGGGTACTACTGGCCTACTTTGTTTGTTGATGTGCATAAGATGGTAAAGTGCTATCATAAGTGTCAAATTTTCAAAGGAAAACAGAAGTTACAGCCTTTGTCACTCAACCCTATCGAAGTAAGCACTCCTTTTCAGCAGTGGGGGTTGGATTTCATTGGGGAAATTCATCCCGCATCTTCCGGACAGCATAGATGGATCCTTACAGCCACGGACTAATTCACAAAATGGATTGAGGCAGCACCTACCAGACAAGCAATGGACACGGTAATCATTTCATTTCTCGAAAATAACATCCTGTCTCGCTTTGGTTGTCCCAACAAATTAATCACTGATAATGCAGCAACGTTTAAATAAAAAAGGATGATGGAATTTTGTCATAAGTACCACATAATTTTGGGTCATTCAACCGCCTACCATCCAAAAGGCAATGGGTTGGCAGAATCTTCAAATAAATCATTTGTCAACATCATCAAGAAGCTATTGGAAATAAATAAGAAGAGTTGGAACAAGAGGTTGGTTCATAGATTTGGGCAGATCGGATCACTGATCCGGATTTAAACAGGAACGCAACAAATTACAGAGATAACCATAAACCCAAAGATGCAGCGTAAATAATACTTCATTTCATTAATGGAAAATACTGAAACATGCTTACAATCAGAAATGGAAATAAACTAGCTAGGGCGATGGTAGCTTATCTCTGAGAAGAGATGTGATGGCTACATGCCTTTGAAATGTGTTACAATGAGGCTCGAAGACCTATTTATTGTTGAGAAACAATGAAAAACCCTTCACATTCCAAAACCTAACCCTAGGAGATGAAACGCCAAACTGTGGGCCCCGTTTGGGTGGTAAGTTGGTACATCAACTTCCCGGGGTCGTAACTTTAGCATATGATCTCCGTTTGACGTGTACAATAGCTCATTAGAAAGATCTATTCGAGAAATATCATTGTTGGAACGGGCAACATCAATCCATTGCATGGACCCATGTTTCCCCCGGATTCCCCAAAAAACGTCGTTTAGGGCCTCAGAACGGCTCCGGAAGTTCAGGAACCGAAAAACTGCTAAAAATAGTAAGTTGTGCTATAATTAAGGAAACTGAAAATGCTAAGAAAGACAATGGTGGGGGTCTAGGTGGACTTGGTAGGTGTCCACCAATATCCACCTGGATCATTCCTCCCCCCTTAGGAAGCAATGGTCCCCATTGCATTGAGCTCCTCCATGCGATGAGGAAACTTCTGCTGAACATGTTCCCTGGTGAACCACTTGCCCTGCTGAAGGAGTTGGCCTTCTTTGACAACTCGATACAGTTGGATATTCTGTTGGTGAGTGTTCTTGATCTGTGTGTCCATGATCCGATC
>APFE031478598.1:0-14582 GCA_000404065.3 Pinus taeda | reverse complement strand
CTTTTTTCTACCCCATACATATATATATATATACTTTAAAACTTTATTTTACTATTCATATTGTGCTCATTATCTTTAATTTATTATAAAATATGTAACTCTATCAAATTTGTATGACGCCACCCACGTAATCGTGCTTAGTTAATGGAAATCTGATCCCCGGCCATGATCGATTCTTGCTGCGCAGCAGTTGCTGGAGCTTATCGGCGGATTCTGGCTTATTCCGATTGATTTGACAGCTATGACGTGGACACGATGTGACTGTATAAAGTGTAATATGTATATAAATGTGATTTTTCAGCAGGGGCTTCATCCCTTCCCTACGTGAAAAAAAAAAAGAAAAAAAAAAGAAAGAAAGAAAAAAGAAAAAAAAGAAAAAAAAAAAGAATGATTAAAATTTACAAAATCCAAATGAAACATTCCCTTTATGCTCCCTTTCTTATAATGTGATCTAAAAAAATGTTTAATAGAATATTTATATTTATATATTTTTTCCAAAGGAAAAAAATGATTTTAAGTACTAAGCTAAGTCACAATTATGTTTGGTTTTATTATTTTTTAAATTATTACAAAAATATTTATTAGAAATTAAAGCTTAACATGTCAGTAGTAGGGATTTGAATTTGTATGGGGAGAATAATAATTTTTTCACCCAACTATTTGAGATAACCCCATTATTAACTTTCTATTACTTTACATACAATTAATATAAAACTATTTCATTCTCTGATGGGGTGATTTGTAGATGAGAATATATCAGCAACGGAGGTGAAGCTAATCCACACGAAGGTGAAGTTAATGTGGCAGTCACACTTAACAATATCAACATTTAATCACCATGTTAATTTGTTGCATGCCTGTCTTCCCCATGATACGACCTTTGGCAGCCCTTGCAAATTGATTTGGGACCTCTCTGATATCTTGCATGACAACCACGTGACGGGAGTGGGTTCTTGGTACAAGAGTTCACCTGGTTCTACACCACTCTATTAATTTCCCAACCTTCAAGTTCAACATTTACATACACTCCAACATCATCACATTGCTCATTCCTTCCGCCCTTGCGGATATGGAGACCTCCTCTCATGGCAGATTGGCCATCGCTTGAGATTTACCTGTCAGGAAAATTTGTCTCATTAATGGTTTCACCATGCACTCCTGGATTGGTTTTGTGAGTTTCGGATCTACCTAGGACACCTGGCCCTCGTTGTACATTTCCCACAAGTCTATCTTCCCTCCCCTCTCTAAGCCTCCCACATAGAAGGGCTGGTATAAATCAACTACGTTATTAGCAGGGTGGTGGAGCTCAGGAGGTCCGTTTGTTGACAAAGTTGTCAGTTGTCGCTTTGCGAAGTTGGGGTTAACTTTGGTATGGTGAGTACATCACTATTTCGTGACGTTGTCTCGAGGTCATTATCATGCATGCTCCTCCTTTTTTTCTATGCATATAATTTGTGATCATTTTAGTCATTGACCACATCAGATTTCAGGGTTTTAGAGTGGTATTCTTTCTCCATATTCTTTGTGTTGTTCTTGCACAACATGGGGTCTGACCCATCTTTTGAGTTGGTTATCGTTCTTTCCCCGAATTCCTTGCAAAGCACAAACCCAAATACAATATCTTTTAACTATCTAGTGCTTATATGTGGAGTTTGGTATTCGGGGACCTTTTTGATTTGGTTTTAAAATTGGGTGTCGTGACACCTAGGTATATAATGTCCATTTAGTTATAAGGGTTCATGTCACCTCTCACAGTCATTAGGAGAATTATATGGTCACCAAGTCATATGTTTGTTTACATCACGAGTGTGCTGGAAAGCCTCAAGCACATGGTTGCTAGGTTCAGGGCTAGGGTTAACCCTTCTTCACATTTTGTTTATCACAAGGAACTGATAAAAAATTTGATAGAAAGCCAGTTGATCAGTAAGCTTGGGAGGACCTGGAACCATTTCCTTTTCTAGGGAGGGTTCGAGCCCCAACCTGCCAGAAGGAAAAGAGGAAGACCCCAAACTATCAAGAGGATGAATGAGCCTCAAATTCAAGTTCCTATTCAGACTCCCATCATGCATGAAAAATCAGAAGCCCCATCTACCTCAGCTGCCCAAAAAGATCCTAAGGTCTATCAAAGGAAGAGTTCTCGGGTTCATAAGCCAGAGCCTACATCGTTGAAAAGCCTAGAAGTTGACATTTCCCTCATTATTCTTCCAACTTTACCCTCACAGAACACCCCTACAGACACATCTATTCCTAAATATTTAAAGGGCAAGAAGCCAATAATAGAGGAAAGGGAACCAACACATAAGATTCTCAAACTGGGTAACAACACACTAGGCCAACAAACAAGCTATGATATAAAATCAAGCTTAGAAGCAACCCAGAGCTAGCTTAAAAAGTCATTGACATAGATGATGTGCCTCTGAAAGACTTAATCATCAATGAGAAACCTACAAAGTCTAAGAAAAAGTCTATAGAGTCTAAGAATAAGCTTGAAAACCCTAATAAGAAAGGAAACAAACAGGTTGCCAAAGAAAAGCCCATGGAGACTAGAAAGAACAAGAAGCAGATGTTAGACAGTTGGACATGTTACTCAAAGCTTCTAGTACTCTCAGCTAATATGCTAGGGTATCAAACCATTTTTGTCCACTTGTTTAAATCAAAAATTTAGTTTTGACATTTTGTTGATAGTTAGCCTGCAAGTTTTGTATATAATATGAAAGTCAGGAGAGTCGACAATGCTTTCATTAGCGTTTTTGAAAAGCTTGATAGTGTGTCTGTCAACTATTTTGAGAAAACTATGATTACTAGTTAGTAAACGGAACCTACAAGAAAACGCCTACAGCATGCCTATGAGTGATTCTTTCTGAAACAAAATAGAGATTCTCACATCTCTTTTGTCAATGATATTCAAAAGGATTGACCTCATGGTTTTCATCTGTATCTCAGATCAGAAAACCAGTGATGCTGACAACCTGCCTGTCAGTGGCTTTTCCAGAAAATCACAAAATAGCAGAAGATATCTAGGGGCAGTGTTGATGAAGTAGACAGAAGGACCCGTTCTATTTTCCAGCTAGACAGTTGACCAAATCACTTTATTTTTGCCTAGATTTTAGCAGATTTGCCTACAATTTTCTAGGATTCATTAGATATTTTCTAAGTTTATCTTTTTTTTGCATGAACTTAAAGGATATTTTAAAATATCTCAGTATTGTAATTATGTGGATTCTATTATTTTCAAATTGTTATGTGAAACTATATAAAGACAATTTATGAATAATGAAAAAGGGTTGGAAATATTTTGCAAAATTACTTGTAGTCTAGATATGTTTGAGCAATCTTAAATGTATTAGTAGTGTTTAATGAGAAGCTAATATAAAACTCAAGTGTTTCATTTCCCTGTTAATATTTCCTTGTTATTATTTGTCTCTTCCATGCTTGAAATGTTAGTTTAATGAGAGTGGATTTCATCTGATGCTCCTCTCTTAAATTATCAGTCATTAAATACTTGTTTTTCTCAGCTCTTATAAGCTTTGTTTTCTCCCAGTCCTCCTTTCTTCTAAATCTCTAAAACAGTCAAAGGACTTGTTACTCCCATGTTTGGTGAAAAGTGCTCATTAGATCTGTGATTACATTTGGTTGATAGTTTGACTCCATGCCCAATGGTAAGTTTTGAGGACCATCCAACCATCTCATACCTAAACCTAAATTTGGCCACCTGAACTCAATTGCGGAAAATCTTCTACTACGGTGACCATAGAGTAGTTGAGTTTTGCAGAGAGATTCCCCTCCAGGTTGAAGGGCCAACCTCCAACTTAAAAGAGGTTTGAGGTTACCATAGAGTTTTTCCCTTCAACTGGGGTTTTCCCTAAGTGATAACATGACCTAAGATTATTTGAAAAATTACGTCACCAAAATCATATAGCACATCATTCTAATAAAGGAAGGGGCTAAGTCATTCCAACAAAAGCTAAGGAAAGTATATCCCATGCTTGAGCCTTTGATACAAAAAGAGTTGAAAAAGTTGTTAGATGTTTGCATAATATTCAAAATTTGAAATTAAAATTGGGTTTAAAACTTGGTCCTAGTTAGAAATAAGTCCGATGAGATCAAATTGTGCATTGAATTTCGAAATATCAACTGAGCTTATGACAAGGAAAATTATGTCGATCCATCAATGGAACAAATACTTTAGATGGTTTCAGTGTAGAAATTTTCTCACTACTGAATGGATTCTCAAGTAATAAACAAGTTCTCATAGTGGAACCTGACAAAAAAAATAAATAGAATGAAATGGGTTCATTTTCTTTCAGGTGGTTACCTTTTGGCTTGATCAATGCAAGAGAAACATTTCAACATGCGATGACTATCGCTTTTCAAATTTTTATCAGTTGAAGCATGGTATTATATCTTAATGTTGTAATGGTTTTCTCGAAAGGAAGATCCAATTACCTTCATCATCTAAAGAAAATCTTCAAGCAATGTTGGAAATATGGCATATCTTTTAATCTGAAGAAAATATTTTTCATAGTCTCTAAGGAAAACTTTTTAGGGCTATTCATAATGAAAGGTGGCACCAAAGTGGACTGAGAATGGGTTAATACCACTGCTCAAATTCCTTATCCTATAAATAAGGAAGCAATGTAGTCCTTTTGGGGGAAGATACATTTTCTTAGAAAAATTATTTCAAACTATGCATAGATTATGAAACCATTATAGGACATGAACCATAAGGACACAACATGAAAATGGGATAAAAAACAAAGGATGTTTTTCCTGAATAAAACAAGCCATATAAGAAGCTCCAAGATTGTATGAACCAAACTTTGAGAAGGACCTCTTGTTATACACTTTTGCGTAAGATTCTTTGATCATAGTCGTCTTGACTCAAAAGGACAATCAAAGCAATGAATAATCAATCTCATCCATGAGCGATGGGTTACAAGGATCAAAACTGAACTATTTGACCATGGACAAGAAAGCCTATGGAGTCGATAAGGTGGTGAAAAATTTTAGGCCTTACATTCTTAAGAGTCATGTAATTATCTTCATTCCTTATCCAACAGTCAGATCAATATTTGTACAAAAAGAAATTGAAGAATGAAGAGCGAAATGGATGATGTGTTTATAAGAGTATGATTTAGAGTTCAAACCAGTTTAGACCATTAAAGGCCATGGTCTTTGTCATCTCATTACAGAAGCAAATAAATCACAAGAAGAATATACATCTAGTTGGGAGCAAGAAATTGAGATGTACATCATTGACTCAACTACCCCAACAAACACATCATCGTCGAGATATGCAGATATAAGGAAATATCTTGAATAAGGAACTATGCCCTCTCGTATTTCAACAAATAAAAAGAAGGTTATTCAGATAAAGGCACCATCATATAAATTGGTTCATGGTGTTTTCTTTCATAAACATTGCAATGGTGTCTTGATGAATTACTTAGATTCACCTGACTCGGAGAGAGTTTTGAAGGATTTGCATGACAAACCAGTTGGTGGACATTATGCAATTAAAACCATGACACTAAAGTTATGCGAACCAGATATTACTAGCAAATGATATTTAAAGATGCAAATGCATATGCCCAAAAATGTCCCATTTGTTATAAATGTGTTGGTTGAGAGAGAAGTTCAATTGCCCCTCTGCAATGAATCACAATTTCAAAACCCTTTCAACAATGGGGATTAGATGTTATTGGAGATATTTTTCGTCACTAGTAGAAATAGCATTGATAAATTCTTACTACTACATATTATTTTTCTTAATGGCTAGAAGCCACACTATTCAGATAAGCGAACAATCAAGATGTCATTATTTCTATTAATCAGAATATCATCACTAGGTTCAACCTTCCTACTTCACTTGTGTTTGATAATACAACATGCTTCTCATCATTGCAGTTATATGATTTTTCATTGGAAAACAAAATTGTTTTGAAACACATATTGAATTACTATACTCAATAAAATGGTTTAACGGAATCCACGAATAAAATTTTAATTCTAATCATAAGGAAAATTGTATTGAATGAACAAAGGAACTGGCACAATTCTTTGACGAATGCTCTATGAGTTGAATGACTAACTCCAAAATCTTCTTTAGGAAATTTTCCCTACTTCCTTGTCTATGGTAAAGAGGCAATCCTACCCCCATGCAACCAATCAAAGTTGAATAACCCTTTCAACAATGGGGATTGTATGTTACTGGAGAGATTTTTCCTCACTCGTTGAAGCAACATCAATACATTTCGACTATTATGGATTATTTTATTCAATGAGTAGAATATATACTACATCTATCGGATATGGTAGTTGCCGCTTCCAAGATTTCATCATTTGGTGAGCCTAAAACCAGATTTAATCTTCAATTTGTTTCTAATGCTTCAAATGTGAATTCAAAATCCTCTTGTCGTTTTCTTCTATTAACATTTTATATTTTTAATTATAATGTCCAAACTGTCTATTGATTATGGTGCATATAAAAATGTAATTCATTTAATCAATTGTTTAATAAAATATTAACACTAAACTTGAAAATATAGATATTAGGATAATATGGCTTGATAGGTCCCAATTCCCAGTAATTGGTGAACTGAACAATTCCTTGATTCAACTATATTCTTATTCTAGAGTTCAACAATTCATTAACATATTTCTTGTGGACATCCTGGTAACTTATGTTTTATTATTATGTAAGGATTGGTCAAGTAAACTACAATACTATTTTGCAACCGATTGGTCCCACTTATGTCCTTCCATACAAGGGGAAAAAATTCAGATTTAGGTGCATATTGAACCTTTAATGAAATATAGGGTCATATAATTGGATGCACATAACTAGCCTATAAGCATAGCGCAAGAAATCTTAAGAATTTATTTTCTTGAGTCTGATATTAGATGTTATCTTGCACTGGAATCACCCATACCATCAAATACCTAGCTGGAACTCCTTCCTAGTAATAGATGTAAATATATTTAGCTTAGAAACTAACTAGGTTGTTACTAGTCTTTGGACCTTGTAATATAAAGAATCAAAGATACAATATGGAGTCGAAGTAGGTTGTATCCTAATGGACCCATAGAAAAATAAGTACTTGATCTCGTTACATTTGGAGTTTGATTGCACAAAAAATGTTGCAGAATATGGGGCACTATTACTTGGATTGAATAAATACATTGATATTAAGGTCGAGTGACTAAAGGTAATAGGATATTATGAGATTATCATGAGACATTTATGGTATACAATTCATTTATTTTCACCTAATATAAAGAATTACCAACAAGAAGTATGGAGGTTGATTTCTTCTTTCCAAGCTTTTGATATTAAATTTGTTCCTAGAATAAATAATGTTATTGCAAATACTTTGGCAAATGAAACTACTAGGTTCACTTTTCTTAGAGATGGTTTTTAAATTGAAATTATTTATAAACCTATATTCTGTATGACATTACTAACTAATGCATATTTAATGATGACCAACAGATTCTCAATTTCATGTTGAATGTTGATATATTTAAGGATGCAACAATTGATGACAATGAACACGAGAATTCCTTACAAGAAAGAGCTTAAGCATATAATGGAAATCACATGCCTGAAGGTGTGGTTTCATTAGAAAATATCTATGTCTTACAAAATCCTTTGAGAGGAAATCCAAACATGAAAACCCAAATCTCAACTTTGTCGCATGAGAAGATTAATTTGTGAACTATCGAAGATTCAAAGAATGCCAATCTCAGAGCGTGTTGTTTTCCATAAGAATGACAAGTATTTATTTTATTATTCAAGTAGTATCGATATGTATTTTCTTTTACCTATGATGATTTCAAGGCTTAGAACACCAGAATCATCCAACATGTCATTTTGATAAAGGGGTGAAGCCATTCCAACAAAAGTTGAGGAAAGTACATCCCATACTTGAGATTGATACAAAAAGAGTTGAAAATTTTGTTGGACGCTCACATAATATTTAAAGTTCGACATTGACATTTAACTTGGGTTTCAAACTTGGTCCCAGTAAGAAAGAATTTCAGTGAGATCATATTATGCATTGACTTTCAAAATCTCAATTAAGGTTCTGATAAGATTATTCCATGTCATCCATGGAATAGATACTTCAAATGGTTTCTAGAGTAGAAATTTTCTTGCTACTAGATGGATTCTTGGGGTATAACCAAGTGCTCGTTGTGGAACTTAAAAGAATAAAAACTACTTTTAGAATGAAATGGGATACATTTGATTTCAGGGGGGGATTTATTTTGGTCTGATCAATGTAGGAGTGACATTTCAATGGGTGATGGATAGCGCTTTTCGATAGTTGATTAGTTGAAGTGTGGTAGTATATCTTGATTATCTAATGGTTTTCTCCAAAATAAGATTTGATCACATTCATCATCTAAGGTAAATATTCTATCGATGTAGGAAATATGACACATCTTTGAATTCGAAGAAAATCATTTTCACAGTGTCCAACAAAACCTCTTAGGTGTAGGTTTTAACCCTGTATAGAAATTACCTGCATATGAATTTTAAAACATATAAAATAAACAATGCAAGAGCATAACACATAAAACACATATACACAGAGATTTTCCCCCGGATCCCAAAACCGGGACTACCATCTTGATTTTTCATTATATTCCTTTCAATATTACAATACATATTTATACATGCCGAAGCATCCAATACCATGGACTGCAAACCATCGCATCCAAAACCATGGAACAAAAACCATCGCATCCAAAACCATGTGTGAAAACCACTACTCAAATTCCTTATCCCATAAATAAGAAATCAATGTAGTCTTTCCTAGGAAAGATAATCTTTCTTAGAAAATTTATGTCATGTTATGCATAGATTGTGAAACCATTGCATGACATGATCAAGAAGGATGCAACATACAAATGAGTTAAAAAAGAAAAGGATGATTTTCCTAAATAAAGAAAGCCATAATAGAAGATCCAACATTGTACAACCCAAACTTCAAGAATCACTTCTTGCTACACACATTTTCTTCTGATTCTTTGATCACATTCATCTTGACTCAAAAGGACAATCAAGAGAATGAATGACCAATCCCATTCATTAGTAATCGGTTACAAGGATTGGAACTGAACTATACTTCCATGGAAAAGCAAGATTATGCAATCTATAAGGAAGTGAAACATTTCAGGCCCTATATTCTTAAGAGACATGTTATGATCTTTGTTCCCCATCTGGCAGTTAGACCATTGTTTGTACAACAATAATTTGGTGAATGAAGAGCAAACTGGATGATGTGTTTACAAAAGTATGATTTAGAGTTCAAACTAGTTCATGCCATTAAAGGCCATGGTCTTTCTCAGTTCATCTTGAATAAGTTAAGTCACAAGAATAAGATACATCCATTTGGGAGAAAGAAATCGAGATTTACAACATTGACTCAACTAGCCCAACAAACACATCATCATCGAGATATGTAGATATACAACTATATCTTGAACAAGGCACTTTTACCTCTCATTTTCAGAAAATCAAAAGAGGGATTTTCGGTTATAGGCACCATTATATCAATATTTTCATGGTGTGCTCTTTCATAAACATCACAATGGTGTCTCTATGAAATGTTTAAACTTTCCTAACTCAAAGAGATTTCTGAAGGATTTGCATGATGAACCAATCATTGACATTTTGCAGGTGACACCACGACATATAAAGTTATGTGAACAATGATGTTACTGGATGAAATTGTATAAATATGCAAATTTATATACCCAAAAATGTCCCATTTGTCATAAATATGTTGGCTAAGAGAGAAGTTCAGCCGCCCCTCTACAACCAATTGTAGTTGAAGGACCCATACTGCTCATGCAAGTGAATAATTAGGATGCCATCCTTTTTATTAATCAACATATCATCACCAGGTTCATCATTCCTACTTCAGTTGTGTTTGATAATGAAATATACTTTTCATCATTGAAGTTATATGCATTGGAAAATAACATTATTTTGAAACATATATTGAACTACTATCCTCAAGGAAATGGTTTAGTGGAATCCATGAATAAGAATTTAATTTTAATCATAAATCAAATTGTATTGAATAAACAAATGAATTGGCACAATGCTTTGATGAATGCTCTATGGGTTGTCCAAGTAACTCCAAAACTTTCTTTGGGAAATTCACCCTACTTCCTTACATATGGTAAAGAGGCAATCCTACCCTGAAATCTCTACCTCCAATCTTTGTGGTTGTCCCAAGAGTGTTAAGATAGACCTTGTCCAACCATTCAGAATATGATTGGCACTCTTCTCATGTCAAAAGAGAAAAGGTGAAATACCAAAGAAAAATTTGTCATCCATCAAAAGTGTATCAAGTGATGGTTTGATAAAGTGTATACATGAGATCAAGAATTTGGTGTGGAAGACCTAGTCTTGAAGTGAGATAAATCCCATGACGATAGAGGAAATCACACTAAGTTTCAATCCCTGTGGATTGGTCCATACATCGTATATGGGAAACTTGGACCTCACACTTATCGTCTATGATACTTAGATGTGAATATTATCTCTCTTCCCATAAATGGCCAAGACTTAAATCTATACTACTAGTATCATCTTGTCAGTTGTCCCTAACCTATACATAATGCTTTACTTTCTTTTTTATTTTCTATTTCATATCCTATTGTTTATTTTTCTCATTTGTATGCAATTTTTTATTTTATTTTCATATCAATGTACATAAATAGATATTGTGTGGAAAAGTATTTTTTTTGGCTCAAATATTATGTGACAATAGTTTAAAAAACGAATTTTAGAAACTATTCAATTTTGGAAAACTTTAGATCTCCTTTTGTTTGGGCCTAAATATCTCCAAAGGTCAATGATGTCAACATGGAAAATATGACTCATTCTGAATGGAAAACTTTAGTAGAACTATGATACCCACGTCTATTATAGGATCTTTGTTCCTCAAATCGATTACCTATCAAATGCTGTATTGAATGTTTCGACCCAATTGAGTAGAGAAGGGAAAGGAGAAAACTCAAGCAAGGAAATTTATTTTAGAGAACATTTAAGTCCCTACAAAACAAGGAAAAACCTCTATTTCCCATCAAATAAGTCAAGATCCCTCTTCCACCCTGGCGAAATGAATGCCTACAAAATTCCAATGACCATAAATGTTAATAAAATAAAGGGTGAAAGAAGATAAAGGCTTCCTGCATAGAGATGTGAAGTGAATAACTTCACTGGGGTATTGAATAGCCTACTGGGAGTGAAGCAACACTTGTGATTTCTTGAAGTGACTACATTGGGGTACTAAACAGACCTACTGGTAGTGAAGCAACACCTAGGATTAGTACTAAAGATCTGAACATCTTAACTCATGAATACATATTATCCTTCTCCCTAATCTATAAAATTGGGGTCTTACTAGTTTTGTTAAACGTGTTTGAACTGACAAGAGGAATAAAAGAGATTACATCCTTAATGGTACGAAGTAGTAAAGCTAAGGTAGTTCCTAAGATGAACCAATACTTCCTAAAGACTATACATCGAACTTAAGTAAGGCCTAAATAGATAATATGAGGTCTTGCTATTGAATCACTAAGTGTTGTAGCTTATACAACCACCCTCTAAAATTTTCGACTTCATATAATCTTGGAGCCCCTCTCAACCTCTTGAAATATCATGTTCTCACATTTTTCTAAGTGATTGAGGTAATCCTAAGCTTGTTTGATGTTTTCCTATGATTTCAATACATCAATGATTTCTTGAAAACACTTAAGTGAAAGTGCACCTATTTCTCACAAGCCTAGCGCAAGTGAAACTTACAGTGATAGTCTAGCACCTTGTCGCACTTATTTTCACTAGGTCACATTCCAAAGCATGATTGGGACACACATGTGAATGGTTTATATATATACAAGTGACCCTAGACCTTTATTTCACATTTCTCATTTATCTTTGTTGGAGCTTCGCACATTTTTCAAGCATAGAGCCATCTCCTTATTCTTCCAATTTGTAATTGTGTCGCACATCAGGATTGAGTAAGCCTCTTCCTCTCGTGCCCTTTTTTGCAATGGTTTGTTTGTTGCTTTAGTTCTTCACACTTCTTTATACGGGGCCCTTTTTATTATGTGACTCTTCATATATTTTTAATGGTAAAATGTATATGTTTGTGGAAAAGTTTTAATTTTAATTTATTTCCTCGCACTCTATTAGTATTTACATCTTCCCCATCCTTAGTCAAAGTTTTGAACTCTTGTCAGTTTAGACCCGTCACACCCATGTAATGTAGGACAATAGGGTATCTCCTATATCTCTCAAAAACATGCCTAATATATGTGTTCTCAACCTAAGTTCTAACACTAGCACACTGCACAATCTAGAAACCCAAATTTACACACCTTACCTCTAAAAGTTGTGCATGATCTTACATGGGATTCTCTCTTAACTTGGTACACTCGCACAAGATGGTGAACTAATTCCAAAAGCCTAGCTCTCCAAAGTGAAAAAGAGCTACTCCTTAAGTTTCCATCCCTACAATTTCACACACACATCTCATAGACTTAGTTCCTAATCCTTGCGCTTAGCAACTGTGAATGTACCCAATATACATGTTCTCAACTTTGTGCTAGTACATTGTGCACTGCTAGTCTTCGAATTGAATGAATATTTCCTTGGTATTATGAACCAACACCAAGCCTAGAAAATTGTATTTCTCTAGCAAGTATTACACACATAAGAACATATATAAAATAGACTTTTAGTGGACTAATTGCACATCTTTCCATGAATTATTTTGATTTTCTAGGTACTGTTAGGTCCCTATACTACTAGTGTAACCCCTTATTGTTATTAGTGAAATCCCATTATTATATTGTTGTGCCCATGTAGTCCCCATATTGTTATTATTGTAACCCATGGAAGCCCACTATTGTTATTATTATGCCCTTACATTATTATTGTTATGTTGGCTCTGATTATATTAATGACCCCTTAGACTCCTATCTATAGAAATGAGGTCTTTTCATTTGTATCATCTAAGAATTATTCATTTGTGTAATGTAAAGGAGGTTTCCTCCTCAAGTATGCTTATTTCTAAGTCATTGATCTGTCTTTTCTATCTTTTTGTGAGTTGGTTTCATAACATTTGGTATCAGAGCTTTGGATTCTAGGGTTTCGTTGCTCCAAATGAGATTTCGTGGCATTTTAGCTATAACATTTTTCTGTGATGTCTCAGAAGATAAAAAAAAAACCACATTTGAGACGAAATTGTTCTAAACCTCGGGTCCAACTTTCAGAGCTTGTCTCGCTATATTTTTAGAGATATGATCTGAGGAAGTTAGCATTTTTGCAAGCTCCAAAATTCCTTCTCAAACAAGTCATCGTGGAATTTTCACTATAATTTGTTTTCGACGAAATTTTAGATTCTAAAATTAAAACCCATTTGATCCACAATCTTGTTGAATCTTGGGCCCGAATTTCAGATTTTTCTTCACTATATTTTCAGAGATATGATCCAAGACATTTAGGGTTTCTGTAGGCCCCCGAATTACATCCCAAACATGTGACCTACGAAAAATCATCATAAATCTCTCTTAGAGCATATGATTTAAATTTCTTAAGAAGCGACAGAAAGAAGATAGACTTCAATTTGTTGGGTATCAGTTTTAGAACCTAAGGTTGAAACAGTGACACGTGGCACATGGTACAAGTTTGCTCTACTGCACTAGTCTACAATAAGGTCATCACGGGAGATTGGGCATAACTCTTTCTTTGGGAATGCAATTGCGATCAGACTTACGGGGTTAGAAATAGGACTCGAAGTGCTATCACAGGCCGATATTTTAGAACTTAAAGATCTGAAATTACATAGTTACAGTCATTGCAATATTGAGCTCCTAAAATCAAGAAAAAGTGATATGAGGAAGTTTGATGGCAAGGATCCGGTAGATTGGATACTATAGATGGAGCAATATTTTGATCTACATGAGGTGAAATTGTTACAAAAGGTACATATTGCATCTTTATATTTAGAGCCAAATCAATTTTTATGGTATGAAGGGATTTGTTATCGTAAACCACTTTTCACATGGTCAATTTTCACGAAGGAAATGATAGCACATTATGAGGATACAAAGAGCAACACCTTCTTTATCCAATTGATAAATCTCAAATAGAAGGGTTCAATGGTAGAGCACATTGAGGACTTTCAAAAATTGAATATAAGGGTAAATGACATTCCAGAGAAGTAGATGATTGATGTCTTCATAGGGAATTTAAAGGATAACATTCAACATGAGGTTCGCCTTTGGGAACCTGATTCATTGGAGAAGGCATACAAGTTGGCAAGAAAAGTGGAAAGAAAAATTATGGAAACAAGGAAGTCTACCCCTCACAACTATAAATATGGAAGCTTTGTTTCTCCTAGCCTTCCACAACCTACAAGGTTGACACCACAACAATTGGAAGAAAAAAGAGCAAAAGGGCTTTGTTACAATTGTGATGGAAAATACATTAAAGGTCATAAGTGTGCTGAGAAGAAATTATTTTACATATATTGTGAAGAGGAGGAAGAAAAGGATCA
>APFE031478590.1:74091-110796 GCA_000404065.3 Pinus taeda | reverse complement strand
AAAAAAATAGTAATAACCATAATAAAATAAGGAAAATTATCAAAAAATTAGCATGCCAACACTTGGAGGGTGGGCATGTGGCATGCAGACACATGGAGGGTGTGCATGTGGTTTCCCTTCCAATGTTTTTTCTATTTAAGGAATGATGAGGAGGATGAAGGGGGGGATCATTCTGAGGTTCTGTCTTCATTCTCTTGGGAGAGTACTGAGACTTAGGAAATACTGGCAGTAGTCGTTGATTGAGGGCTCGGGGGTGGCCAGTTGTAGCAGAATCCTGCACAATTGAGCCTACGGTTGGGAGGAGAGTCGTCCCCAAATCTTGTGGTCACTTCGCAGCCGGCAGGCATAATTTCACTAAAGAATTGTTTTCCTTTTTTACATTAATTTTAGTTTTACTTGTGCTGTTACAGCAGGGTTTTACCAAGAAGGTGAATGGAAAAAGTTGAGTAGGAGACTCACTTTGTTGCTGCAACATTATGTTCATTTTAGCTTTGAAAGTACAGTGTGCTTAAGCGAAAGTTGAAGGATGAAATGCATGCATAAGTTTGATGTGCATGAACACATGGATGCTGATGATTTCCTTGTATTTGAACATGTATGTGTAATTAACTTGAAGGGTTGATTGCTTTATTGTAAACATGCATGTAATGTTGACTTGGGAGAATTTAACTTAGTCTCCAATATGGAGATAATGATGAAGTGTTTCATCTTTGAAAAAGAGTCCTAGAGGTCTTTTTCTACATGCTTGACTTGAAGGGTCATTTGTTTTAAAGGCATGTTTTGTGGGCTTGTTATCTAGTCCATCATTTGTATGCAGATCTAAGACATGGAAGTGTTCACAAGATGTGAAAACCTGTTTCTTTTGTTGAAGCATGAGTTTGGGCCATCCAGTTGTTGTCTGTATTTCTTTTGTTGTTAACAGTTTTTGTTGACAGCTTGTCAAACAGGTGCAAATGAGAATTTTGTGAAGCAGATGAACTTCGCATTTGTTTGAGCCACCTTGGATCAATGATCAAGGCAAAGAAGTTCAAACTACCTTATGTGACCATCTCAACAGGAGTTCTGCATGAAGTCAAGGAGGAAACCAGTTCTTCCCAGGAGGATCAACACATCCAGGAAGGGGAGTGGTCAAAGGCTTTGGTTCAGAGGCACTATGCAAGGTAAGTGTATGGAGGCTGAAAGAAGAGGGTGTTGTTACTCTCATTTACTGTTCAGATCAATATGTCAGTCTTTTGGGGACCAAAAGTTCTTTTAGTGGGAAGGTGTGATCCAAAATGGATCTTGGATAGACTTCTAAGTCTAAAGTGTTCCTCACAAAGGAAAATGAAAATCTAGGTATGCTCTTGGAAATAGTCCCATTGCATAGATCTTCTCATTCTGAATCTACTACAACTTGAATGGGCTAAAATGGACTTTGGATGAAGAAGTTATCGCAAAAAGAAGATTGTCTTTGTCCTTTGGAAAATGAGGTATTTCTTCTAAAAATAGCCTAAAAGGCTCCTTAAGGAAATCACATCGCAAAAGGCCAAAGGGAAGGACTTAACGCAAAGGCAGAAGGACCCTCGATCAGCGATCTCCGATATATCGGATCGGAGGTAGGTCTTCGCCTGATATCGGGACCCCAGACATGGCGACATGCGATAATGCAATAATGCGAGGTGCGATATCAGCAATCGACGATCGGTGGATCGGCAGATCGGCAGTTGGCATACCCAAAGGGCAGACCCCCAAGCCGTTGCGATTGTGATTAGCGATCAGGACCCGGACCCGATAGGGATTATGGACCCGATTGCATAAAATTTGAAGTTCGAGAACTTCAGAATTTCAATGTATTTCCCATGTATTTGGGTTTTGGCCATTATGCCATGCGATAGCGATTTGCGATAGAATGGCAGACTCAAAAAGTTTATAAATGCAACACTATAAATTTTGAAATCCGTGGTAAGCGGGATTTTGGGCGGGCCTCAAGTGGTAAATGGTTTTGAACGGGCACAGCCCGAACCCATACACTGGCCGACACGTGGCATGGCTGAGGAGAGAGAAAATCGCCTTTTCGGGCGGGGTAACCTCTGTGCACACCTGAAACAGACTATCAGTCGTTGGATCGACGATCACGCAGATCAACGGTGGGCATGCGATAGCCATAAAAGGCAGACCTAAAAGGGTTTTTAGGGGTGATTCAATAATATTTGAAGTCCTGTTAAATGCTCCATGAGGCGTTTTCCTGTGTATTTCTAGTATATCTCTGTGTATTGGGAAATATGGTTTTTTTTTTTTTTTTTTTTTTTTTTTTTTTTTAATCGGGTTTTCACTTGAAGAAAGGCCCCCAATTCCTTGTAACTACCCCTGATTATTGTGCCACAGTGCAAACGGACGTTGTATAGGCAATGATGTGTTTGTAATGCTAAGAGAGCCACAGAACCATAAATCCAGATGGCCAGTCAAAGAGACAAGGAGAAAAAGAAGCCGTAGTTCCGCAGAGTGATGACACGTAGAGAAACGACTGGGGAAGTTGCAGAGCCGGAAGAGGCCTCACAAAAGCCAGAGAGCATGATTGCTGAGGTAGTGCAGAGAGTTTCAAGAGTCACTTAGAGGATGAGTGAACCAAAAAACTCAATTGACAGCAGCAGAGATTGTTGAGGGCCGTTGGAAGGTTGCTAAGGGGCGCTTGGAGGTCAAGCGATCCATTGATGCACGCAAAGGTCGAGAGAGATATCAGAGAATCTAGAGCTAAAGAGCCAGAGCCAGAGCCAGAGCTAGAGCCAGAGCCAAGAGCTAGAACCACGAGCCAAAGCCAAGAGCCAGAGCCAGAGCCAAAGCGAGAGCTAGAGCCGAGAGCCAAAGCGAGAGCCAGAGCCGAGAGCCAAAGCTAGAAAGCCTAAGAGCTTCAGAGCCAGGGATGAGATGGTGTTCTAAGCTCATTGTGTTCTGTGTAAACCAATGGAGTTGAGCATGGAGCTTGTAAAAGAAATGCTGCCATAATCCCAGAGAGCCTAGTCGAGTTGACTAGAGCTCAAGGAGACGTAGCCCAAGAGTTTTGGGTGAACTCCAGATTAATATTGTTGTTATGTGTGTTGTTTTATTGCTGCATCTGCTGCTATGTGTGTGTTTCTTATTTGCTGCTTTACTTACTGTCATATGTATTTTATACTAGCATAAGCAAGTGAACTTACAACACATAACGATTTTAAAACCAATATAAGCATACACCTATTTTCAAGCACATTATTAATTCTGTAATTGGTTAGTCGTTTGGGTCTTGGGAATATATAAGATTTGGGAGTGGGAGAGGTTCTTGTAAGTTAGACAAGAGCCTTTAGGCCCCATTTTCAGATCAACAGGTGATTGAAGTCACTATGTGGTGCATCCTTGATGGACAAAGGAGCAAATAGAGGGCAGAGTTGTTGGAGCCGTGTTTAGTGACCAAAGGATGTGTGGTCATTAATAGAGATAGATTGGAAGAGTTGCAGATTGTAAGCATAAGGATCAATAATTGTGTTCAAGGTATGTGGACTGAAAGGAGCCGAGGAGTAAGCTACATCAACAAGTCAATTTTATGTTGTTCAGGGTAGATTGGTTGTCAAAGGACTGACACCAACCCTAGTTTTATTCTTTGTATCACTGTGATAATAAAGGGCCACGATCCCTAGTATAGGAGCCCTAAGATTGTTGTATTATAGTTTGTAATATAATGAAGAAGGCTTTTAAAAGTTAAAAGTTGTCATGTGCACTAGTTGACTTGCTGATGTGTATAGATTTTGTTGTGAAATGTAGTATTATTTTTGCATTTGATTTGGTTGTGTCAAAGATTGTAATACACAAACCTAGATTCTCATGTTCCATTGAAAATCAACATGGTATCAGAGATATTTTGAAGGGTCAATGGATTAGAGTGTGCATAGTGGAAGTAGTGTGAGCCAGTAGATATTGTGTAGATTCAGAGGGAGTCTACATTCAAAGGGAGAAACCCTATGGAAGTTTGAGATCTTCAGGTTTTGATGAGGCAGAGACACTACCAAATTAGCGTGTTTCATTCTACAGGGTATGCTACAAAGGTGGATTACAGATGGGGAAATGTTGTTGGTGATGATGGATACTTCCAAGAAATGAAAGTACCTCCCTCGCTAAGAGGGATTGTTGAATTGTGTAGCCCATTAGTTACTCCACAAGCTTAGTGACGTGGGTTTGTGTGAGTTTGTCACAAAAGAGTTTGTGGGAAAAGAACCCAAGTGAAGGGGTTTTAGACCCAATTTGGGGTTTAAAATATAAAAGAATAAATTAAAAGGAAAAACTAATTCCTAAGTCTAAGTGGATAAAACCCCCTAAGTTCTAGAGGATTACTAAGAGGCTTAAGGAAGGATATTTAAAGAGGCCTAAGGCTAGGCTAGAAGACATCAAGTGAGAAGATACTCATTTAGCCATAGGGCTGTTAGAGATGTAACTAAGGAAGGAGGTCCAAGTACCTCATGGATGCAAAGATCTAAGGAGGCCGAGTGGGAACATGGTAAGTCATATATGAGTTTGGGAAGAAGGCCGAAGATGCTCATAAATATGGAGGAGTTTCTCAAGGACACTCGGTTCTCAAAGAGAGGTCAGATTTGTGTAAGGAGATGAGGCTCTTTCTATGTAAAGGTTGAGCCCTAAGAAGTGATAATTATTTGTTGCTACAACGCTAGAATTTTGTTCATATGCACTCAGTTTCATGATGAAAGAAGGGTCGAGAACCCTTAGAAAGGACCTAATACCCTGTGATAATGCTTCTAGTTTTGTGTGCTTATCTCTGCAATCGGAATTGATGTTTAATATGGTAAAAATATGATATGAGGAGCATATATATGCATATAATATGAGGGTCCTATACAATGAGGAATAGGGCCAACGAAAGAGCAGAGAATGGCCTAAGTGATGGGATATATAAAGGGTTTTGAGGCAACACGAAATTTGCAAGCCCTAGTTTAGGGAGGCATGAAATAAGATAAATCTAATAGGTTGTGGGCTTAAGAGGACTATCTGATGTGAAGAAGAGATTAGTTAAAGATCCTTTTCTTGTGAAAGGGATTAGGTCGAGTTGAGAACATAGGCTGGCAGTGTTGGAAGGTCATATCTATGCACTCTTTGGTGGAGGATTACTCTGCTTACACATGACAAGATTTATAGTGTGTTATGGAAAGAAAGTCGAGCCTTGAAGCCTAAGTTTTGGACGGGCCAAAAGGCCTAACAGGTAGCTAGAATAATGCCAAAGGCTAGTGCATGTAGGATGTTTGTAGGAGGATGATTGCAAGTTTTGGGCTAGGTTTGGGGAGCTAACATGGATAGTCACTAGCCCTAACCATAGGGCCAAAAATTTAGATATAGGTGCATAGGCTGAGCCGATTTGGGGACAGAAGTAATAATCTATACCAAAGGTATGTTTATGGTCTTCCAAATTTGATGATTGCTAGGTGATGGTCCAAGTTTCGACATATTTGGGAAGGCATCTTAAGCACTATTCAGAGGGTAGTAATAAGGTGTCTTTGGATCCATAAAATGCATGGTTGGTGAAGGACTACTAGAATGCCTGGGTAGGGAAGAATTGTTGAAGCTCAAGGGTTTTTTATTTTAAGGGATAAAATGAAACCAAGAGAGAAGTTGTATAAGCCCTAGTTCATTGTGCAAGAGAAGGACACCTTCAATGAAAGTGGGTTTTCTCCATGCCCTTAAATTATCATCATTGTAGCAGTAAAGGAAGGCATAAGTGGGTAGAACAAGGAGTTGTTCACAAACGAAGTTGTGAATAATTGATTGAAGTTCCTATGTGGTGCAGCCTTGATGGAAAAAGAAGAAGCTAGAGGGAAGAGTTTTTGGAGCCATGTTCAGTGACCTAAAGGATGTGTGATCATTGATAGGGGTAGATTTGAAGAGATACATATTGGAAGCATAAGGACTAGTAGTTATGTTCAGGGTACATGGACTAAAAGGAGCTGAGTAGCTGGCTACATCAGTAAGTAAGTTAGTTGTATCTCGTTCAGGGTAGATTGGTTGTCAAAGGATTGACACCAAAATCTAGTTGTCTTCCTTGTATTAGTGTGATTTTAAAGGGACATGATCCGTAGTGCAACAACCCTAAGACTGTTGTATTATAGTTTGTAATATAACGAAGAAGGGTTTTAAAAGATAAATTTTTTCATGTGCACTAGTTGATTCACTTATGTGTATAGATTTCGTTGTGCAAAGTAGTATTGTTATGGCATTTTAGTTGGTTGTGTCAAAGATTATAAGACCCAAACCTATATTCTCATATGCCATGGAAAATCAACATTAATATATTATGTAAGAAATGTTTCTTCAAATGTAGCTAGTCAAAATGAATCTACAAATGGGAAAGAGGAGGAGGCCAAAAAATCTAGAGATAAGAAGGCTATTCCCAGTCGACTTGGGGCAAATAGGGATGACAAAAAACTAACTAGCTGAGATGGTGGATCAACTAATCCTATTGGTTTCCGTGAACAATTTGGAAGTCTTATTGAACATTGGGCTCATATTAATGATCCTCCTACAATGAATGATAAAACACATGTTATTTACATATCACAATTACAACAATCTGGAGTATTAAAGGGAGATGATATTTCTAATTATTTCTTCTATGCCTTAATGGAATTGTTTTCCCAACACTGTCTAGCCTCTGAAATCTCATTGTTGATTTCATTTCCACTCCCATTACAACAAATAACACAAGGCATTTCCTTTACATTAATTAATATGTAATTAAAACTTATGTTTTTGTTGGTTAATTATTGTGAAGTGGACCCAAAAATTAGTAAAGTCATTCTTCTAAATAAGGTGTCTATAGTAATTATGTGTGTCATTCAAAGGAATGCATAAGAAAAAAAGGTGCATTCCATCGTAGGCCTTATTTTCGGCTATTTTTGAATTGGATCATGGATTCTAACTCCCTTGATCTTTCTCTTGGTGCCAATAATTTTCAAGTACTCATTGCATTGAAAATGCTTTCCATTCTTTACAACCTTTGAGAGTGCCTAGTTGGAAGTTTTTATTGGTTGGAATAAATAGGAAGAGTATGAGGATTTTTATGAAGAAGAACCTTTGATTCATGATTTTGAATAACCTATTAAGGTAGATGGAAATGAGGATGAGTTATAAGGAAAACATGATAGCAGTGTGCATCAAGTGTTTCCCTTTGAGGGTGATCTTTTAGTGGTTACATATCATGGTGAACATAAGTCCATGAGATTGAGGCTTCAAATACCTATAAGGAGGGATTCATCAATGAGGAAGAAGGTTAAGATAAAGTACAACAATCCATGATCCAACAACCTATTATTCAATAGGCCTCTATGGAGACACCTAGCTTGGCTTATCCAATCTTGAATACACTAAAGATAAATATAATGGTTGGCTAGATGGAGCATAGCTATATTAGACATTATTTATATACATATGATGTTCGGAGATATGGAACAATATGTCCATATTCGATATTGATTGAAAATACTCAACATGAAGATAAATATTGGAGTGCAAACTCAGGGGAAGAAATCCTCAGCGACAAAAAAGAGGAAAATATGTCAGGGAGTGCTGAAAAATGAAAATAGAGGAAGCACCATTTTCTATTGATGTCAAAGGGGGAGAGAATACAAATAGGGGGAGCGACTGTCAAGAAGTATGAAAACAATGCAAACAGGTGGATCAACTATCACAAAAGGTAGATATCAAGGTATTTCCATCAATAACAAAGGGGGAGATTGTTTAAAATGGTTTTTATTAATGTCAAAGGTTGTCCAAATGAAAGAGAAAGTTATATAGTCAAATAAAATATTTTGAGACCTTTCCAATGATATATAACACACCTTCTGGAAATATTGTTTTTTGAATTTTGATACCCCATTTAGATACTATATCTTTGAATGCATTTTTGCTCCAATTAACTAGCTCAAATAGGATCATAATACATATTGTTGGAAATATTATTCAGATACCTTTCCAATGATATATGGGATTCCATCTAACTCCTCACAACTGAGAAGAAATCATTTTTTGAATATTCATTATACCGTGTACCAATTCATCCCAACTAGTGAGAAAGTTTACTTGCTTTTGGGGGTCAAACACACTATATATAAGTATTATGTGGAGGAACCTTGGACGCACTCGCTCAAGCCAATTCATGGCTTCCTAAGAAAGAGGAGTATTTCTTAGGTTCATACCTCATGAACCAAGTGAAGTGAATCCAAGTTGGAGATTTTTTCTCTATAAAGGGCTTTTGACACATTTTTGGAAGGTTTTTTGGCACTCTTTGGGAAGGTTTTTGGTCCTCGTTAGAAGGCAGGTTGTAGAGATATTCTAAAGGCCAAGTTTCATCCTTGTTTAAGGTGAGTTTTAGCCCTGTTGAAGTTGAAACTTCAACCATGTTTAGGACGAGTTTTAGGTCGATTATGGGGGTTGAATTATGGTGTTTGAAGGTCTAATTCAAGCCTAGTTTGAAGGTCAAATTCAAGACTAGTTTGAAGGTTAGTTTTTGGTGTGTTAAATTGCAAGTTCAAGTTTGATTTGTGGTTGAAGTTGTAGTCTTGTTAAAGACCAATTTCGAGTCTGATCTTTGAGGTCATCGAGCTCTGTTGGATAATTGTTACAAGGGCCTTGGGAGGCTGAGTCTAGTTGGTAAGACAATGTTAAGGGAGTTATTATTTGAAGTATTTGTGATGTTAAGGTGACAATAAGGCCAATCAATATTGTGGATAGAGGTGGAGTAATAACAAGGCTATCATGGAATTTTTTTGTGATAGGTCTATGTGTTGCATAAAGTGAGTGTTTAGTGCCAAGGTTGATAGGCTATAGGAAGTAGACCTTCAAGGTTGTAAAGGCCTATTTGGTTCCAAGTGTGTTAAAAATCCCTATGTAGCAAAAGGAAATCTACATTGTTGAGTACAAACAACTAGGTGGGAAAACTTTCTCTTTGAACATATAATCATCCTAAGTAGTGAAAATTGAATAGTGAATAAAAAGAATTGAGGAAGTTGAAGTGCCAGATGGGAAAACCTATTTTTCATCAAATACAAATAACTAGCATGTAGGGTATTAAGTATAAAGAGCCAAGTCCAGAATCCTAGTTGAAGAGAAGAAAGTTAAGGTGTACAATTCAAGTGTCTGTGATGAAGCTTGAAGGTGAAAACTTGAGGGTTGCAAGGTTAAATGACAACTCATTGAATAATTTGTTGAGGACAAGAAGTTATTGATGAATGATCAAGGAAAAAATTGAAGACATAGGTTGGTTCCTACAGTTTGTCGTGTTGGTGGTCAACTGGGGGGATTGGTGTCTCCTATAGGTTGGTTCATACATTTGTTGAGTTGTGCTCAACTAGGGGAATTAAATATCCTATAGGTTGGTGCTTACAAAATTTGTAAGTTGTTTCTTACTTTGTAGAAGGAAGTTTACAAAATATTTTATAAATAAAAATTGTATAAGTGTCTCCTACGTAAAGATTTGCGTTTCATGATTTATGTGTATCAAATGATTTAAAAGATAAAAATAGCTAAAAATAATGAAATAATGATTCATTTCCTCTCTTAGTATTTCCAATAAGAGGAACCTAGCATGTCAATGTCAAATTGGGATAGGGAATATAGGTAATCCTTGATTCATTCCCATGATGCTCCTAATAAATTGTGTACTATTAAAGTTCTGAGAGCAAACTTGTAAAGGTGCATAAAAATGGTATTAAGGATATTTGAAGTGCCATTTCCTTGACATTGTTGGAAGAGGGCTTCCCTTGGCACTAATTTAAACATTTTTTGAAATTTCATAAAACTTTTGAATAGTGATGTCTCACATCCTCAATGATGGCTTTGAGGGTGAGAATATGGTCACTAATTTGTTGCCTAGGACAGAGAAATACATATTGGCCTCTATCTTGCAAGGGATGACTCTGAAGCAATGATGATCACTTTACATGAAGGGAGGTAACATAAAGCTCAAATTATGTTTGACAATGCTTATTTGATAATTGTTCATATATCTATCTTAGACCTTGATTTGTGTATCTAGATAATAGTGTAGCGGGACCATGGGTAACACTTTAAATATAAGGAGATAATGCACCATAACACTTCCAAGATAAACATCATATATCAAAGATATTTGGCATCCACCATATACAATTCCAATAATATATAGAGAAGAGACCTTAAAGTAAGTACACCATCATTTACGCCTTTTGGAAGGAATCACTTCACAAACCATGATTGCTAAAATATCATACAATCCAATACATATTTAATCCAATCAAACTCGTATATTTTTTTCATGAGTATTCCTATGGAATTTATACCAAATACCATTTATTGCTATATTATTCTATTTTAACTACATAGTGAGCCTATTCCATTATTGCGGTCACGTAAATTTCATCTTGAGTATATCCCTAAGTATTCCATATTATCATCCCTATGTACATCAAATTCCATTCCCTTGGCATGCTTTTCTCTTGAAAGATGGGAAGAAGCCATATAATATGCCCTACTTAGAAATATAGTGAATTGGTACCATGTACAAGCATATGTTCATTCTTGAGAAATGTGGAAATGGGGTTTGACTATGGCTATGGGATCCATGTATTCACTGCCCTATTGTGATACCTCTATGCATTTATTTTAGTTCTTTATGTGCCCTTTTCCCTCTTTGGTTCCATATTAAACCATAGTGAGTTTATTGATGCATATGCCCTTTCCTTGTAGATTGTTATTTCTTTGAGCGATATGTGTGGCAGTATACAATTTTCTTTTGGTTCTTCTTTCTTTGCCTAGGATCTTCCTATGTTGCGGGAAACACTAGGCAAGGAGTCATTTCACCCAAAAAAATGAAACTGAAACACTCAAACACGTGTGGTATGGCTTTGAAACACGTTTCAGGTCATGCTGGCATTTTTCATGAGGCTGAAACGCAACCTAGTACCACCTGAAATGTGATTAAAGGTCATACGACTGTGTTTATGAAAAAATAACCCTTTTTTCTTTTTTTTCATTTTAATCTTTTTATTTGGTGATTAAAAATGCGTGGATGTTTCTAGATGTCTCTCACAAGTTATAAAAATACTCTTTCCTCATTCCCTCATCACGTGAATCGAGCAAGTTGTTTCACTTGGAAAAGGGTGATTTTAGAAAGGAGAAAAGAGGAAGAGAGTAGTGGTTTCAGCTAGGGCATTTTCAACAGTGAGCAAAGGATATTTCACAAGCAGATTCAGAGTGGGGAGTTTTCAGCTATGACATTTGTAGAAATTTCTACAAATCTACAAATCTAGCGCTGATACCATGTAGAAATTCCTTTTAGATTCAAACTGCTTATGTAATTTTCTAAAAAAAAAACTTGAATCGACTCTACTCATAAGCAAAAACAATTAATCGATTGATAAATCACGAAGCATACAAGAGAAAGAATTCAATCACACATAACACAATGATTTCCTGGGGAAATCCACAACTAAAAACCCCTGCTATCTATATATGCATTAGTCAGAAAATATGAGAAGATTACAATGCTTTGCTAAAACCCGAGCAACCTTTGCACTATCTCTATCTATCTCACCACTTCCAAAGAAGTGGGATGAATACAATATGTTATGCTCAACCTTGAGCTCAACCTACACAAGTAATTTTTATCCTCTGCTTGATTGACTACCTTTGGCTAATACTTAGCCAATTTCCTAGCCTTCCAATCTCCTACTTCCTTGCACTGCTCCCTTGGGAATTAACCTCTATTTAATGTGGAAATTCCTCAATTATGAATTGCACAATCCTCATAGGCCTTCCTCTGAATGCATGCACCATCATTTTAATTTAGATGATTTTACAACTGATAGTACACTATCCCTAAACTCTAATCTCAATTGGATCTTTCTCTGATATGACATGCATGAATTAAATATGAGTGAATCTTCAGTTTACTGGTTGATCACTGTAGGCAGCACCACACTGCACTTCAGGTAGCACCACATTGTACTTCAGTCAACACCACACTGTAATTCAGGCTACACCCCACTACTAGACTTCCCACTAATTCCTCCATCATTTGGAACTAGTTTAACTGACTTTAACTCAGTTAGATTGAATTAAATATTTACAACTCAAAATAAACTCAACTAGTGCTCCTAATTGTAGGAGACACTCTACATGAAACTAGTTATACCCTCAACTCGAATTAACTGAGCTAAATAAGTCAAACTAAATTAGTTAACTATTACAAGTTGTCATGAGATGTGGAATTACAATTTTATTCCCAATTTAATTCAAGGATAAATTAAATTAGGATTTTTCTTAATGCTATTATTAACATTTCTTATTGATATTTTCAACACTCCCTCTCAATAAGAAAGGGATTCATATCTATTCCAATCTAATACCTTTGGAATGTTTTGCATGCAACACTTGTCATTGTTGTGGTTGCTACTACAACATCTGCAACCAAGAAGCATACAAACAAAATAAAATGAATCAATTGTGTCTACTGGTCTATTGAGGGTTGTGTTGCAACTAACTCTACTATTGATCCTCCTACTCTACTGTCAACACTTCTATGCACTCCTCAGTATCTAACTGACACTGATCCTCCTGCTACTGAATACTGTGGTCCCCCGTAGCAAGGTAATGATCCATGAGACAAAAAATATCTCAATGGATCCTTCCCAATTTCCAAATCCCTTAGACTAAGGTTTCATATCGCCCATCTCACACCTGGAGGTATGGATGCATGTGCTCCCTCTGCCCACTTGGCTCAAAATTTCCCCCTATTGGAGGTCTCTGCTTGAGTGGATGTCTCCACTCAGTCTCCTCTTTGCTTCTCTAATTATGGATGCTCCACAACTTGCTGTGGTTGCTTTGGAGGCTGCATGTTGAGAGCTAATTTGTGCTCCCTCTCAACCACCAAATCTCTAAACTTTTCCTTGCTCCTCAAGGATTCACATGCATGAGCTAAAATATGATCTACTCATACTGGTCTTGCTATGAATCTGTTGCTGCTTCTGCACTACTACTACAATAATGAGTCTAATCTTCCAAGATTCTAAAGTAGTAGCTTCCTTAGGACTTCTCCCTCTGAAACTATACTCTCTCTGAGTCTCGATCTCCTTGTGGGAAATCTCTTTTCTTCTCATTCTACCAATGTCAATGATAACAACTCCTTTTTGTGTCAATAAAAATTGGCTCACTGATTTGCTTGCTAGCAACCTTCTGGCTCCATTAAGAAATCTGCACATAGGGTCTTCTGGGTCTGTCCCAAACTAGAGCTCCATTAATCTGCAATTCGAAATTCCTGATCTAAATGTGAATCCTGCTCTGATAGTGATTCCTACTTTGATACCATGGAGAAAATTCTACAAATCTAGTTCTAATACCTTGTATATATTTCTACAAATCTACCTCTTATACTATGTAGAAATTTCTACAAATCTAGCTTTGATAGCATGTAGAAATTTCTACAAATATAGCTCCGATACCAGGTAGAAATTTCTACAAATCTAGCTCTGATACCATGTAGAAATTTCTACAAATCTAGCTCTGATACCATGTAGAAATTTCTACAAATCTAGCTTTGATACCATGGAGAAATTCCTTGTAGATTCAAATTTCTTATGTAATTTTGCTAAAACAAAATACTTGAATCTACTCTAATCATCGGCGGAAACAATTAATCGATCGAGAAATCACAAAGCATACAAGAGAGAGAATTCAATCACACATAACACAATGATTTCCTGAGGAAATCCACAGCTAAAAACCCATGTTATCTGTATATTGCATTAGTCATAAAATATGAGAAGATTATAATGCTTTGCTGAAGCCCAAGCAACCTATGCACTATCTCTATGTATCTCAGTGCTTCCAAAGAAGATGGAGGAATACAATATGTTGTGCTCAGCCTGCACAAGTATTTTATATCCTATGCTTGACTGATTTCCTTTGGCCAATACTTAGCCAATTTCCTAGCCTTCCAAGCTCCTACTTCCTTGCACTGTTCCCTTGGGAATTAGCCTCTCTTTAATGTAGAAATTCCTCAATTATGAATTGCACAGTCCTCATAGGCCTTCCTTTGATTGCATTCACCATCAGTTTAATTTAGATGATTCTACATCTGATAGTACATTGTCCTTGAACTCCAATCTCAACTGGATCTTTCTCCAATCTGACATGCATGAGTTAATTACGAGTGAATATTTAGTTTACTGGTTGATCAATGCAGGCAACACCACATTGCACTTCAGGTAGCACCACACTGCTCTTCAGGAAACACATTGTACTTCATGTTACACCCCACTACTGTAGCTTACACCTAACTACTACAGGTTGCGCCCCACTACTGGACCTCCCACTAATTCCTCCATGAGTTGGAACTAGTTTAATTGACTTTAACTAAGTTACTTAGAGTAAATTAAATAATTACAACTCAAAATAAAGTCAACTAGTGCTCCTAATTATAGGAGACGCTCTACATGACTCTAGTTAGACCCTCAACTCGAATTAACTAAGCTAACTAAGTCAAACCAACTTAGTTAACTATTACAAGTTGTCATGAGATGTGGAATTACATTTTTATTCCCAATTTAATTCAAGGACAAATCAAATTAGGATTTTTCTTGATGCTATTTTTAACATTTCTTGTTGCTATTTTCAACAACATTCTTGGGCTTTGGCTCAACTACAACCATATTTCTCTTGTGTTTTATGGCATTTTGGGTATCTTTAGCTACAAAAAGTTAATTTCTATAACAACCATTCATTTTATTAGTTTGTTCCCATTATTTCTTGTATTGATTGAGGGTTTATGCTTCCAAAAAACTGAAAAACGTTTTTTCTTTACATATTTGTTTTTTTTTACTTTTTTTTTGCAGCAATGGCTTCCAACCAAGGTGCAAGTTCAACCCCCAAGTCCAACTAGAGGGTTGACTATTATCCTATTTGGAGGCATGTTCATAAGATTAAAAGATGCGTAGGTGGTGGCTCATGGGAATGACGATCTAATATTTCTAGTAAGTCATATAAGGGCTCCTACCAAAGAGTGAAGGCTCATCTTTTGCATGGAGGAGGACAAGTAATTGTAGGTTTCCTAGAAAAAACAGGCCCAATGGCAAGGAGGGCATATCAAAGAGAGCAAGATGAGGTTGAGGGACTTAAAAGAAGGAATGAAGAGCTTGCTAATGCTACTCCTAGAGCTCCAAAAAACATTGAGACAAGGATTGTGGTTGAAGCAAGGAAGAGGAAAGTGGCTCAACGACAACAACTACCACCATCCAAAAATACCAGAGGGGAGTTTGCTTCAGTTCAAGAGAGAAAATTTTCTAAATTGGTGAATGTCAAAGCGAGAGAAGAAGTTGATTCTAGAGTGGCTAGGTGCATCTATGTGTGTGGTATCCCATTCAATGTTTTTTCAGTCTCCTTATTGGCAATATATGATAAAGACAATTAACAAAACTCCCAGAGGCTACAAGGGGCCCAACTATGAAAAAGTTAGAACTCAGCTTCTAAAAAATGAGAAGGATCTTGTGGAGGACATCTTATCACCGATTTGTTCTTCCTATAGTAGCTATAGGGTTAGGATAGTCTTAGATGGATGGGTAGATACAAGGTGTAGGTAATTGATAAATATCATTGCCACTTCACCAAAGGGAGAAATTTTTTTAAATGTGGAACACTACACAGGAGAGGTAAAATATGAACAATTAATTGTTTATGTTTTAATAAAATATGTTGAATAAATAATACCTAACAAGGTGGTGCAAGTTATCATGAATAATGCACCAATTTGCAAAGCTTCAGGTTTAATTATTTAGGGGAGGCATGACCACGTCTTTTGGACACCTTGCATTGTCTATAATATGAATCTGATCTTAGAGGAGATCGACAATAAAGTTCCATGGATAAAGGAAATCATAGGGGAATCAAGGGAGATTGTTAAATTCATCACCAACCACCACCAATCTCAACCAATATTTCGAGAGTATTCCAAATTGGAGTTGTTAAAAGTTGTTGAGACAAGATATGCCTTAAACTTCTTAATGTTGTGATGCCTTGTTGAGGTTAAGAAACCATTAGTTTCTATGGTGATGAGTCAACTTTGGGTTGAGTGGAGACATGAAGATTTAAAGCGTGGATATATGGTGCATACGTTGTGCATTAATGAGGAGTGGTGGAGCAAGATAGACTTCTTGCTAAAGTTCACAAACCCTGCATTTGAGATTCTTTAGAACGTTGACACAAACCAACCTTTCTTAGGAGAGGTTTATGATGACATGGATACCATGGTTGAGAAAAATATGGAAAACATTTCACAGGAGTCTCCACAACTTTTATTTGTTGTTTCTCATTTTTTTGATTCAGTCAAGAAAATCAATGTTGATGGGTGGAACAATTTCAACACTCCATTGCACACTTTAGCACATGCCTTGAACTCAATATTTTATGATGAAGAGCTTATTTCTCAAATAAATGGGAAGAAGAAGTCACCCCATAAGGATAGAGAGGTGGCTAATGGGGTGAGAAAAGCCCTTATGAGAATGTTTCCTGATCATCTACACAGGGAGGTGAAGGAAGATTTTGCCAGTTTTGTTGTAGGATTAGATGATTATTCAAATATATCAATTTTGGAGGAGAGGTGCACCATGAATCCAGTTAGGTGGTGGATTTTTCATCGATAAAATGGTGTACATTTTAAAATCCTTTCCATTCGTGTTCTTTCACAAGTGGAAAGCTCTTCATCAACATAAATAAATTGGAGCACCTATGGTTTTATTCATTCTGTGAAGTGCAATAGGTTGGGCTTAGAGAAGGAAAATGATCTTGTTTATGCACACTCCAATGTTCACCTAACATCTTGTAAGGGTCCAGAATATAACAATGCTCCTTCTAAATAATGGGATGTGGGTCTAGAAACTCTTGAGTTGGAGCTCTGTCTTTTTGCCCTAAATATTGAGGATCAGGAGCCTAGAAGTGGAATTGGCCAATCATCTTCTTTAGCTCTACCATCCATTGTTGAGCATGCTTCTTATTCTATTTTTGAAGAGGATTATGATGATGAGGATAAATATTGAAGACTATTAGTCTTTATTATTTATAGTCTATATGTGTTCATTGTCCACAGTTTGATACTTGTTGATGTAACATTGTACTTGCAGCCTCATATATATTATAAAGGATGATTTTTGATATATATATATAATAAACCTCATTTATCAAGGTTGTTTTTGGATATTACTTATTTCATTATGTGATCATTCATGAGTAAATGTAATATTAGTATGTTTCATCATCATGTATAATATATAGAATTATAGTTTATACAATGACATTGGACATTCTAATCATAATGTAATAATGTATCATGTATGCTTTATGATTGCACATAACATTTCTTAAATGTCCTAACACACACACACACACACATATCATGTTTCCCCTTTTTCAAAATTTTGGGGGTCACTTTTCGTACCTGTACCCTTTTCAGATACTCGCACCTCTTTCCCCGTATCGTACAACTTAGGGATCTTCTAATTCAACCCTAAACTCTTCATCTGATGTGTAATGAGGTATTGATTTTTTTTTCTTTGGAAGTACTCCATATGCCTCCTTGGGCACTTCTAGCTTAGTATGATAAATATCTTGCAATGATATTTTTTATTTTGTACCAAAGCTTCAAAAACATTGTTTGCACATTTATATTAACTATAATAATTGAGTGTATCTAATGATATCACAAAACAATATCCACATCATCCATATCTATAACATGAAAATCTTCATATCTTACAAATTTGAACATTTTCACTCTCAACTTGTGTGCTTTGAATATACTTTGTAGAAACTTGCAATCTCTTAGTCAACATTGCTAAAAATATATTTGCAAGTAGGCTTAATAGGAGCAATTAACTTCTCTTCTTGAATACACCCATGAACCTATAATAAGAAGTTGTTAAAATAAAACCCCATGAATCTTATTATCCATCTTCTTGGCATAAGACCATTTATCCATGTTTAGTTTCTCATATTCGTAATCTGAAAGTGTATTTATCTTGCTATGGTTAAATAAATTCCACCAGATGCAAGAATTTTCCCTTAAATTCCAAACTACCCCAAGTCTCCAGTGATTTCCCCATTTTTCCTTCATTGTGTTCATGTATTATTCAATACTAGAATCATCATATTTTTTGGTAAAATAAATCTTGTTTCAATAGTTACCCAAAAAATATAATTAAGGTTTTAAAGAGAACCACTTAAACTTCAATGTAGCTCCTTTATGTAGCTAGGGTTTGAGGTTGAGAAAGTAAAATAACCATAACTTTTGTTATACTTCTCAAATGAGCTATTATGACTACAATTATGAAATGCCAAGGTTCTCTAGATTTTCTATAACTAGTTTGATTGAAATTTGTGCTTTCTACCAAAATATATCCAATCTACAAAATTCATGGTTGTTGCCAAAAATAACTTAAAATAATGTTAATTTTAAATTGTTGATAACTTCACTTCCCAAACTTTGTTTTGGATGCATTTTTTTTTCCATAGGAATTAGGCATTTTTTCGAAAGAAATTTAGTGATCAAATTTGGATTTGTCAAAATTTGCATGGGAAGTTTGAGAAATTGACTTGAATGCTATTAACATATTTTTCTTGTCAAGAAGAAGAAGAAGAAGAAGAAATTCTCACTTCGTGCCCAAGAAATTGCTCTGATAATACTTTGTGGTAAAATTTCAAAGATTAAGAGAACATCCACCATAAAAATTTCAATATAAACCATAAACACAAAAAATATCCAAGACATTGACACAACACCAAGAATACAAAGAGAGCAACCCTTAAGGTAGGGTAACACCATCAAATTCTCTATATGTAAGGAATCACATAACAAACCATGCTTGTTAAAGGACAACACAATCCAAAACACACACAATACAATTATACTTGTGCATTTATGCTTTTTCATGAGTATTCTTAGAAGCTATATGCCAACTACTCATTATTATATTATTTACTAATTTTATTTTATTTTTCTTCTCTCGAAGATTATATTATTTCTTATAATTATGTATTGGGCCTATTTCATTATTGTGGTCACATCACATTCATTATTCCCTTGAGTATTTCCCTAGGTTCCTTATATTATCTGCCTAGATACAATATATATCAAAATTGTGTAAATATTGAACATATAATATAATTAAATAAATTAACAATGTAATTTAGAAAATGAGAAATATTATGTTTAAAAAGGTTAACCTAAACCCTTGTCTATAGTGTCTTTACTGTTAATCTCCCACATAGTTTATCAGATATATAATATAGGGCTATGGTGCCGGATCTTCTTCTGGGTGTTGCACCTCTGCTCTTTTTTGTTTTTTTTGTAATAGATTTGGGTATCCTCTACAGGTCTGTTCTACAGGGGCACAATATTGGCCTTTTGGGAATTATTTGGGCATTGTTGTTGCAGATTTGCCAGGGTTCTCATGACCTATTGTTGCTGCCTTGTCTAAGGGCTTTCTGGATACTTCTGTGGTAGTATTGTTTTGTTAGTGGCTCTGTCCACATTTCTGCATATGCTTCAAGCATCTACAATATGTAATCTTCTGAATCTTCTGATTAATGAAAATTACGAATTTTCTCCACGGGAAAAAAAAGATATATAATATAATATGTATAAGAAAATAAGTGACATAAAAATGGAGAGAAAATGAGAACTTGAGCTTGTTTAGGAGCATCATAATGGGTGATTGAATGAGTAAATAAGGTTTGGGGATTAAGGTCTCATAGAAATGTTTTTAAAAAATAGAGGCTAAAAGTTTTTAATTTATTATAAAATGAAATAAACATTTTTATTTTGGAAGGAGAAACAGAATAAAGTAGAGAAGTTTATAATTTAATCAAGTTATTCAACTTTTGGATCTATCACATGAAAATATTAATTGCGGAGTGTTTCGAACTATTCAATGTGGTTCATCATCAAAACAAATGAGTAAATAAAATATAATCCAACAGAGGTATAAAAAGGAGAAGAAGTTTAAGAGCTAAAAGAAATTAGATATTAGAAAAAATAATATTAAAAAATCAAAGAAAATTAAATGTTAGAAAATAATAATATTTTCTTTGAATTTTTTAGTGTTATTTTTTCTATTGTCTAATTTTCGTTAGTTTTTTTTTCTTTTTAAATTTTTATTGGATCGGATTTTCTTCATCCATTTGCCCTGATAATAACTTATATTAAATAGTTCAAAACACATTAACAATTAACCATTATATTTTTATGAGATAAATTTGGAAATCAAATATCTTAATAATTCTATTGACATAAGCTTACATTCAAATAAGTTCATAATTTTTTTTTTTTTTTTTTTTTATGAAATGAAGAATTTTTCTTGGTAATGGAAAGAAATGTTATGAAAAAGGAGTAGGAGAATTATTAATGGTGGATTATGCATTACTCATCATACATGTAGCTCTAGCTCTTGATGGAAATGAAAATTCCCCTAATTAGATATTGATAATCTAATTAGGTAGAAGTTATGACTCAACGAATAGGGGATTTATGATTTAGTTTCACGGAGAAGTTATGACTCATCTATTTTTGTTTTCATAAAGATATGATATTGATATTTAGGGAGGTTAAGTTTGGACAGGTAAGTAACGCTGTCCACACTTAAATTATTTAAATATCCTCGATGTTTATTCTTAATTACAAGATATTTATTTAGATATTCACGAAAAAAATTCGTATAACCTTCATACTACGAAAGTCCCGCTGAGATAGCATCATTTGGGTATATACCCCTTGATACCATGAGAACTTTATAATAGGTTTTTTTTGTGAACGTTATTATGAATTTTTTTTCTTTTGTAATTTAGATGTTTAATATAAATTACAAAGGTTGAAAATTGTTTTATATTTAAAATGTTTTATTTTATTTTTTTCCTCAAAAATATTGGGTAAATGGTTTTTGTGTATTTTTATTTATTTTATTTTTTAATATATATATTTTTTAAAATATTTTTACAAAGAAGATATATATTTTTGATTTGGGTTTTTGTAATCTATAATAAATTAAGAAAAAGTTTTTCGGTAAAAATTATATAACAAAAATTTTTGGCCGACGAATTTCGAACTAATGAGTGTGGTTCATCATCACGACCAGATGAAGAGGCAGACCATGGCAAAGGCTTAAAAGCAATGTAGAGACCATAATTTCAAGTAATGGCTATTTTTGATAAATAATATTAAGATACATATTATTAATTCTCAATAATAAGACTTTTTTTTGTAAGCTATATGAAAATATTTATATTACGAAACCATTGATTTTACATTGATAGCATTTGTTTCCCAAAAAACATTGTGGGATCCCATAGACTGATAGATTGACCATAACTTGTTCTCATGATCTCATATCTAGCCAAAAAAGACAACAAGAAATACTTAGTAACATACTAACTAACTCACCCATTAAGAGATACATGCATTGGTGTTGCTGGAAAGAAAACTGTGTGCACATATAACATAGTAAGCCATATTGATTGTCATGGAAACATAGTAGAAGTAGACATAACATAGACCAAAAAGAAACCAGACACCATGAAAGAATGTTAGTTTTAGTCTAATATAATGACTAGATAAAGAGCATTAGAGTTGCCTTGAGGTGAAACTTTTGTTGGTATGTTGATAACTATTGGAGTGCGAGGCTATGATCTAGATCCGGAGTTTGAATCAAACACCACAAAGCGTTTGACCCAAGTTAGTCTGGTGACTATATCGTCTAGGTTGTAGCTGATGTCTCAGAGGATCCTTTTGATCTCCTCTTGTCCTGCAAATAATTGATAACGGTCAAATTGATTTTCACAGATGACCATGTGAGGCAAGGTCTGTAATTGTTGGTGCAGAGCCACTGAGTGCAGAAAACGAAGTCTCGTTTTTCGGAATTTGCCCAGGTCTAGATTCCATCTGAAGGTGCTACCACTAATTTCAGAGTTAGAGTAATATGCTCGGTCGCCAAATTCCTTAGCTTCCAAGTGAAATATATCATTCCTCACTTCAGGAGGGACAAAGTCAAAATGGTAAGCCACAGAGTGCCAACCAAAAAGACACTGGCCCCGAGAGATAGATGCTCATGTCACCTATATTTAAACTGATTTCACAAAAATCATTGAGATTGGTCGTATAAGCAGTGTGAACTCCACACGTAAACCATATCTAGGTAGGTGGTGATGTCAATGCTTCTCCCCATACCTACCTTCATCTCAGCCACTATATTCTCACGCATGCCAATCATGTTAACTACCCCCCTTACTAGACATAAATGCAGCCCGATTGGGGATCAACAATAAGACTCAAAACCATTACATCAAGGATCATCATGTTACTTGTGAGAATTGTAATTAGGTGGACATCCCAATCATTTCAACTACTAGAGATAAACTCAATTGGTATTTTTTGTACACTAATTTTTCAATTTATTATGATGTGTAAGTTTTTATTTAATCATTAAATTTGTATATAACTTTTATGATAATATATTCATTTTTTATAATTATTATTTTGTTATAAATTTTAATTTATTAATTTATATTCTATATTTTTTGTTTGCTAGGTTATGTGAGTCTTGTGATGACTAGCACACCTAACCTATGGCTTGAGTTGCCATGACCAAGGGACATCTAAGCCGTTAAAATCACCCGAGCATTTCACCTAGCCTAGGCCACATGGGTGTTTAACATGGCTATATTTTTGCCCATGAAGTTTCAAACTGATGACCTTTACACCAAGAAGTTCCTTAAGAGAACGCCGTGTCACCATCTGCTCTATGCCTCGTGGGAATTATTTTATATCTTTTTTCTTTGGAATTAACTTAGAATATTTTTTTGGGTGGGTTAAATTATTAATCTCACTCTAACGAGTATTGTTAATAGAACTGGGTCATTTGCATATGATATTAAACTAGAAATTGCATCGAGAGGCGCAAAAGAACGCTTAGGAGCGGGGGAATGTGGAAAGCAATAATCAAGCAAAATATATGGACAATGAAATACAATGCGAGGTGTTCTACATTTGGATGGAGATGATAACAAAGATTAGGAGGAGAATGTGTGGGATTTTGAATTAATCAATCATATGTCTAACGTAAAATTGCATTAAGTCAAAATGTTCGATAATAGGTATCCAACGCACATGCACATGACCGTTATTTTGTCGAGTGAAACACAAAATCTCAAAGTTCTTTGTACATCAACATGCAAGAAATAAAAAAAAAAATGAAGTGCATTCCATGAATGAGAAGAGGTGCGGTTAAAGGGTGGCTACAATCCCTGCGTCCACATGAAAGCCACAAAAG
The DNA here is from genome assembly GCA_000404065.3 of Pinus taeda. Classification (NCBI taxonomy): domain Eukaryota; kingdom Viridiplantae; phylum Streptophyta; class Pinopsida; order Pinales; family Pinaceae; genus Pinus; species Pinus taeda. Next base: position 87,442 of record APFE031478590.1, on the reverse strand, counting down.
ATTCAATATTAGTGATGTCTTCTATTGCGACTTCAACGAAAGAAGAAGGATTTGGAGCAGAACAGTTGCTCCTAATCTCCCCTTTGGATCTCGTCAAGATGCTCAGCTAGCTCATCTTCACAATGGAAAAATAATTTTTTTGGAAGAAAATATCCTGATCATAAGCGAATTTTTTGACAATTGCTCTAGTGCTAGATAAGTGTAGAGATCCCGGTGAGAGGTGAAGAATCCCTAGAAGTTCACAGGGTATACATAAAAACATGTGAAGACGTGCGTGTGAATGTTTAAGTGGTAGTGTTGGAGGTGGTATTGGAAGGGCAAGTGGTGTAGAGGCCCTTTTCAAAGGTTTTTATAGTCTAATTATTTTTTGTTATGGAAAAAAATTTAGTTAATTTTTGAAATGCCATAGATATTTATTATAATTAAAAATTTAAATGTATAATTCAAAGTTGAATTAATTTTTTAAATTTTGAAATGATGAATTAAAATTAACTTTTATTTGAAATGTTGAATTTATTTATATTTATATATATTAAAAATATTTTTTAAAAACCAAATATCACAATCTCAAAGTATTGGAAAATTCCAATTAAATACCTAAACGTAGAGAACACTTTCACTTATCGTTTAGTCGATGCCATGGTCTTTTCCTTCTAAAGAATATGTTGATTACTCTAACCTGTAGGTGACACCATATCCTACAACTTCTCTACTTGAAAATTTGCAATTGGCTAAATCTGTCAATTGACGTGACCTGTCAAGTGGATTGTTTCTTTCAGTCTCTATCCAATCCAATGAGATCAAAAGGTAGGAATTATGAAGCAATAGGTAACTAGAAAATCCCCGAAGCAGGGGAAGGGAACACCAAAGAGAAAGAGGTTAAATTTTGGTTATGGTTAAGTTTTGATTATATGTAAATGTATTGAATGAAAAATTAAAAATTCATTTAAAATAAGTGTTTTAGGGTAGCTCAATGTCTAACACTCAAGTGCAAAAAAATATTATAGCCTGCATTGATTAATGCTAAATTAATAGTGGCTAATAGTAAAATTGAATCATATAGTCTTGCTTTGGCATGAACTAATAAATTGAGATGTGAAGCGGATAAATTAATTTTTTTCTTAGACACACTCACTTGCATACATTTTGGTGGGTAGCATCCACTATTAAGTCTACACATTTACAATTTTACTCCTATATAAGTGTTCAAGAAAACATAAATAATGGTGGGAAGTAAGTTTTGATAAGTATATGTATGTACATCTTATTCCTATCATTTTGGGGTTCTCAATCTGCTTTTTCCATGAGTGCTTATTCAATAATTGATTACTTCAAATTCGAAGGTTTATATGCACTTTGGTGACATTTGATCCCCATTAACATTTTTTTGGAAGGAATTTTTAGACCTCCTTTTCTTTGAATTATTTAGATGGTTCAATAGTAAACAAGGGCCATAATAGTGGCTGACACAAAAAAAATGAATTATGAATCAACCAACTACAGATTTGGTCAAATTTTAAGTTGTATTCATCTCTTTGTAGGGATAACAATAATGTTGGTAGCATCAAAGAAATTGTAAACAAAGAAATTGAAAAACGTTAGATTGTGATTTTAGTTCAAAATTCACATCCACAAGTATTAGGTTACATGTTTTGTTTAAACATATAAACTTTTAAGTTGAAAAAGGTACACCAGGAGAAAGAAAAATATGTTCAAGGTGATTCATGCAATTTGGAGTGAGGTCAAGTCATGCTTTCCATCTAACCTTCTTTGGGATATATCTATGTTTATAAACTTCATGTTTATGATTTTATAAGGAATGTTAACCAAGTCTTACAATTACAACAAACAAAATATGGCAAGCTAAATGAAATGTAATTATGTCTTAAGTTAGAGGGAAGATAAATTAAACATACACCGAAACATTAAATTTTATTTTAGCACACGAAGGGAGTCAAGTTATTATATTTCTAGCCCATATTTTTCAACAAGGGTAAAACAAGTTGTAAGTCATTATAATTACACCTGCCCATCTATATTATGTATTTATATCCTTGGTCATATTTTCCCCTTTGGGTTGGTTGCACCCCTTTCCCAATGCCTCCTTTTGTCATTTTCTTGCTTTGGATTTCCTTTTCGCCTAACTGGTTTGGTTGTTTTGGATTGTGTAGAATTTCCCACTATAGATCAACAGATTATGCAATATACTAAAGCAAAATACAATATCTACTTCTACAACAAACTTGCGGAAGCTTAATCGAACTTGAGAAAGATTAGTAGAACACATATAACTGAGAATGAGAAATCAATCACACATGAACACAGAAGAATACTCTGGGGAAAGCCTTAGCTAAAAACCCCGATCTCTGTATTTTTGTACAAGTGGAAATATGTTCAGATTACACAAAGAATCAGCTCACAAGCTATCCTGTTCTTAGTACAATCCAACAATACAGCTCACAGACTGAATAGACCCAAGATATGCCTTCCCTTAGCCCTCCAATCCTACCATTTCCTTGCACAGTTTTCCTTGGGGTTCAATGCTACCACTTGTGTGAATTGGCCTCATCACACACTCATCAAACCCAAAAGTAACTACACAATCTCCAAGGAATGAATTCCTTCTGCATGCAAGAGATATCCTCCATGGAATATTCCTACAACTGATAGTACATTGTCCCATCATCTGATCTCAACTGGGTCTCTGTCTGAATTGACATGCGTGAGTTATTTATGAGAGAATATTTAGTTATTTGAAGTGCAGCAGTTACATGCATGCATGCATTAACTAACTGAACTCACAATTAGTTCAACTAACTATTTGAACTAATCTAACTGGACTTAACTCAGTTAACTGAGCTAACTAATTACAACTCAAAGTACAACTCATCCTGATCTCCTTTAATCAAGGGATAACTTCCTCAATCAATGGAGAAATTATTGCATGTCTTCACATAGAATTCATGTTTGATTTTCTATAACTAATTAACTCAAGATGAATTAATTAATTATTTTACAAACAGCTACTAAGATCAAATTCGAATTTTAATTCTCAATTTTAGTTTAGGGACTAACTAAAATTGGAATGTATCTCGAAATGCTATTTATAGCAGTGCTAATTTTAGCACTTCTATTTTTAGCATTTCTTGTTGCTATTTTCAATACTCCCTCTCAACAAGAAAGGGATTATCAGTAACCCCAATCCTGTCTCTGTGGAACTCAAACTTGCATTTTGACAATGCCTTAGTCAAAATATATGCATCTTGTTCCTCGGTCGAAACATACAACAACAACATGATCCTCTTGACCACACAATTTCAAAGATGGTGATACCAAATATCAATGTGCTTGGACCTGTCATGAAAAACTGGATTCTCAGAGAGTTTGATACAACTCTGATTATCGCAGTAGATCACAGTTGGTTCCATCCTCTGACCAAACAATCCCACTAGAATCTTCTGCATCCAAATGGCCTCGCATGATGTCTGACTGGCAGCCATGTATTCAACCTCTATTGAGCTAAGTGCAACTAACCTCTGTTTCTTGTTGTACCAAGAAACTGCAGCTGAACCAAAGATTCCTCCAGAAGTGCTCTTCCGGTTTGATGGACTCCCTGCCCAATCCGCATCTGTGAAGCCCTGAAGCTTCACTCCCTTTGTCCGTCTGTACCACAATGCATACTGAGATGTGCCTCTGAGGAATCAACACATGCTTCGCTGCCTTCCAAAATAGCTTGATAGGCTAAACCATAGCTTGACTCAGCTAGTTCACCACAAAGCATAAGTGTGGTCGTGTGTTCACTAGATACATAAGTGAACCCACAAGCTGTCAATAAACAGTAGCAGCTACTACCTCACCTGAAGTAGCATCCTTCTTCCTCCAGTTCCCAGATAGAGGAGTCTACATGGGCTTGCACTTCTCCATGTGAAAGCGCCTGAATATCTCATTGGCATACTTGCTTTGAGACACAAATACTTCCCCATCTTTCTGCCACACTTCCATGCCTAGAAATTAGTGCATAAGACCCATGTCTTTCATCTCGAACTCTCTTGCAAGGTCCTCCTTGCAAGACTTGATCAACTGATCATCACCTATCAAAATCAGATCATCCACATAAAGAACAATGATCAATGGCTTACCTCCTACCATGATGTGGTAAAGGTTCACATTTGCTTCACTCTTGGTGAAGCCCAACTCGATGAAATAACTGTGGATCCTGGTGTACCAAGCACGAGGTGCTTTCTTCAGCCCATACAAAGCCCTCTTGAGTCAGCACACATGTGACTCATGATTGAAGGTCTCGAAACCTTCTGGCTGCTCAATGTACACCTCTTGCTCAATCTTCCCATTGAGGAACACGGTCTTCACATCCATTTGATGGATCTTCCAACCCATCTAAGCTGATAGTGCCAACATTGATCTAATAGATGAGTACCTTGCTGTAGGAGAAAAGGTCTCATCATAGTTGATCCCCTCGACCTGTGAGAAACCACGGGCAACAAACCTTGCCTTATGTTTCTCAACACTGTCATCAGCTGCCTGCTTTACCTTTTAAAGCCATTTGGGACTCACCACTGACTTGTCCTGAGGTCTTGGGACAACATCCCTCACACTGTTCCGAATGATAGAGTCGTACTCCTCTACCATGGCATCAACCCAAATTGTTTGCTGCACTACCTCCTCGAATGAAGAAGGTTCAGTCTCTACACACTCCTCAACCAGGGCCATGTAACTAGTGTACCGCTCGGGTGACCTCCTCTGTCTGTGTTGAGAAGATGGTTGTCCCACATTCTCCCGCACATCCAACATCAACCTGATAGATTCCCTTGAGTGTTTCCGCCCATCTCTGGAAGACTCAGCATGAGTGGATGTCTCCACTCCTGGATCCTCTGCATGCGGCTGCTCCACATCAATCTGAGGCTCCTCCTCCTTAGGAACTGAAAGTTCCTCCTCTGCATGCAACTTGAGCTCCCTCTTAAGTGATACTCGCATGGCTTTCTGCTCGTCGAACTTCAGATCTCTGCGTACCACTATCCTCTGACTGGTAGGCAGGTACAGATGATAGTTGTGGGGTGTATCAGTGTACCCCACAAGTATCCCCAACTCAGTTGTTGCATCTAGCTTCCTCTGGGCATCTTTGGTCACATGGAAATAAATTGATGATCCAAAGATCCTGAAGTGACTCACATATGGTCGCTTCCTGTAAAAGGCCTCTATAGGTGTCTTCATTCCCAGTATACAGTGTGGGCTTCTATTATGCAAGTATATTTTTGTATTGCATGCCTCAGCCCACAAATGAAGTGGTAGGCTTTGGTCATGCAACATTGCTCGAGCTACTCCCACAATCGATATGTTCTTCCTTTCGGCCACCCCATTCTGCTGCGGGTTATGGGGTGCTGTCAAGTCCCGTTTAATTCCTTCTGCAATGCAAAAGTCCTTAACCTGTTGGGAGACATACTCTCCACCATTGTTGCTACACAAGGATTTTATTTTCTTTCTAGATTCTTTCTCTGCCAAGGCTTTAAACTCACAAAACCTCAAGAAGGTCTCATTCTTCTTTTGCATAAAGTATATCTAGTATCTACGAGAAAAATCATCAATAAAAATAACATAGTACCTTTGTTTAGTGGTGGAGGCTGTAGAGAATGGTCCACAAACATCTGAGTGGACTCGCTCCAGGATTGCTCCAGCTCTACTGTCTCGATCCTGAAAGGAATATTTCACATACTTACCCAAGGTACAACCTTTGCATGTATCCGTTTGCTCCAGATTTCCCTTAGGAAGTTTGGTAGAAATCTGCTACATGATCTTCAAGGCCCCATGGTGCAAGTGGCCCAATATTCTATGCCATAGCTCACCAACATCTTGGCTTTGCCCCACCTCTGCTTTGGAACGCAATGCAGCACAATCGTATACCTCCAGATTGTAGAGATTATTTACTTGAATCCCAATCCTCTTGGTCTGTCCAGTACTGATATGCCTCAGGAATACATTTCCTTTACTAAAGACTACATCATAGCCTTTATCTTCTAGCATAGCGACAAACACAAGATTGTTCTTCAGACCCAGAACATACTTTACATTAGTCAGGGTGAGAGGAGCTCCATGCTCCCTCTGAAACACAACCGTACCTTCACCTGAAACACAGTACTTCCATCATCACCCATCTCGATCCGCATCTGGAGATCCTTATCCTCTAGGATATTGAAAAGATTCTTGTCGTCGGACATGTGGAAACAAGCTGCACTGTCTAGGTACCAAACACATCCCACCATGGATGAAACCATGCATGCGATGAGAGAGAAATCCAACTTGAACTGTGAGGCCAGTGTATCATCATCTGATCCCTTCGAGGATCCCTTCTTGGATTTCTTCTGTGGACAATTCGTAGCATAATGGCCCACCTCATGACAATGAAAGCATCACACTTTCGATTTGTCAAATTCTTCCCACCATGGGAAGAACTGGATTTGGGATGGGATGCCTTCCCTTTCCCTTTCCTCGCCTTACTCGCTAAGGCTAGATTTTCTTCATCATCTTTTTTTGATGAAGATCCATCTCTGGTGCTTCTTCTTATCTCCTCCTGCATCAAATCCGACCAAAGTCATTCCCAATCTGGCAGTTTCTCTCTTCCATTAACCGAGTCTTGGTAGATATGCCAGCTCTTAGGAAGACCGAGGAGAGCAAGACTCACCATGCCATCATCAGCTGTCGTGATCCCTACACTTCCAAGCTCATCCCTGCAGGTGGTGAGCTTGTTCAGATATGTAGAGATCGTGTCGCCCTTTTCACACTTGATTTTCTAAAGTTTGTCTTTCAGCGCCAACTTCCTCTGATCACTATTGTTCTAATATAGATCTTTCAATGTTTTCCACATCGAAAATGGTGTCTCCTTCCCATGGAGGCTCGAGACAATGTGGTCTCGAACTCCCTCTAGGAGGATTCTCCTCGCTCTAGCCACACATTTCTTCCATTCTGCTAATTCTGTAGCATTAGCCGCTGTTGGCTTCGGGACTTATTGATAAATGAAGTCCTTTAGACCATTGTCCTCTAATACTGCTTCCATGATATCCTTCCAAGCTATATAATTCGAGCTGCCATCAAGGGCATACTCGAGTCTTAAACCGCTGAACACCATTGGTGAAATTGGGACGTGATAAGAACTCGAATTCTATAATCAGGAACTTGAAACTTTGAACTTCGAACTTATTTGTATATTGTTCTTCACTTTGATCACCTTTGCTCCGATACCATGTAGAATTTTCCACTGTAGATCAACAGATTATGCAATATACTAAAGCAAAATACAAGATCTACTTCTACAATAAACTTGCGGAAGCTTAATCAAATTTCAGCAAGATCAAATAGAACACATATAACTGAGAATGAGAAATCAATCACATGAACACAGAAGAATACTCTGGGGAAAGCCTCAGCTAAAAACCCAGATCTCTGTATTATCATACAAGTGGAAATATGTTCAGATTACACAAAGAATAAGCTCACAAAGTATCTTGTTCTCAGTACAATCCAACAATACAGCTCACAGACTGAATAGACACAAGATATGCATTCCCTCAGCCCTCCAAGCCTCCTATTTCCTTGCGCATTTTTCCTTGGGGTCCAATGCTACCACCTGTGTGAATTGGCCTCATCGCACACTCATCAAACCCGAAAGTAACTATGCAATCTCCAAGGAATGAATTCCTTCTGCATGCAAGAGATATCCTCCATGGAATATTCCTGCAACTGATAGTACACTGTCCCATCATCTGATCTCAACTGGGTCTCTATCTGAACTGACATGCATGAGTTATTTTTGAGAGAATACTTAGTTATCTGAAGTGCAGCAGTTACATGCATGCATGCATTAACTAATTGAACTCACAATTAGTTCAACAAACTATTTGAACGAATCTAACTGGACTTAACTCAGTTAACTAAGCTAACTTATTACAACTCAAAGTACAACTCATCCTAATCTCCTTTAATCAAGGGATAACTTCCTCAATCAATGGAGAAAATTTTGCATGTCTTCACATAGACTTCATGTTTGATTTTCTACAACTAATTAACTTAAGATGAATTAACTAATTATTTTACAAACAACTGCTAAGATTAAATTCGAATTTTAATTCTCAATTTTAGTTTAGGGACTAACTAAAATTGGAATGTATCCCAAAATGCTATTTATAGTAGTGCTAATTTTAGCACTTCTATTTTAGCATTTCTTGTTGCAATTTTCAACAGATTGCACTGCTTCTTACATGGGTCATGGTGTGGTATTGGTTGTGGTATTTGAGTTTGTTTATTGATTGAGTGAGGATATCATGATCATGTTATGCTAAATGAGGAAGGTGGTATCCATACTTCCCTCCTCTATTGAGAAAGGTAACAGCCGGGTATCATCTTGTCCCTGTGATATGTGCTTATCACTCTATGCAAGTAAAAAATTATTATTTATCAAATTCACATATATCAAATCCACACAAAAGAATCAATAGAACTATAAATTTTATTTTAAAATAAATAATATATAAAATTTAATATATCTTAAAATTTAAAAATGTATACCAATAATATAATTCGATTTGAAATATTAGTTTAATCCAAAAGTTTCTATAGTGATAAAATTCACACATTTGGTATAACTTAAAATTTGGGAAAATTCCAATTGGTAGAAAACATTGTAATCATTGTATTATCTCTTCCTTCCAAAGCATCACTCTTCGATTTTAGAACCTCTTCGATTTGAAACCCATAAACTTTCCATTGCTTCCTTGCAACCATACGCTCTAAAATTTCGAAGGAAAACCTTTGATACAATCCACTAACATTCAAACAACTTTTACATTCAAATGCAAATTTAAACACAGTTGGCAACTCATCAAACAACACACAACAATCATATTTACAATACGGTTGAAAATGAACAATGGGCAGTGGTAGTGAGTGACATCCATACATAGTCCATTGTAGGAGTTAAGGGCATTTATCTGGTTTAACATCATTGAAGCCCTAACATCATTTCCCCCTATCATCCCAACTCAACTGTTAAACATCACTACAAATCTTGGATTCCAAAATTAAAAGAATGACTTCAAACCTGAAAGAGAAACGAGGTATGTGACGTCGAGCTTCTTTTTGGTGAAAGCCTTGACGAGGGTGGTTTCATTAGAGATGGGAGGTGAGAGGTTAGCAACGGTCATGTTTTGTGTGCAAAATTTGAGGTTGTCCTTGCGCCTCATGGGCACTCATTTCTCTGACCCTCTAACCTAATCAAATCATGGTGCCATATCTTAAACAAATTGTTCAGACTGACCCAAAATAGAGTGCAACAGGATGAATAGAAGGAAATTATGGTGGCTTACTTCCCTGAGAGGATCACAAGCTACGAGAGCTATCAAGTCCACAAAAGATACAACATCACTGAACGCATTTTACATTTGTTTGGCATCTATTATTTCAAAGGACAAGTGTCAAATTCCAATTGAAAAAATGAAGATTAAAATGAAGCTATGCCATTGGTTGGGATGAGCAGTGTTTGCACATCCAACCCTATAAAGAAAAACACCTTTCAATTAAAGTGAATATTTATGATATTTTGAATTTTATTTTATTTTTTTCTTCTCCCAATTTATCTTAAAATATTTATGTGAGTATGATAATAAAAAAAATGTAAGTTTGGTAGGACCTTTCTATTAATTTTCTATCAAAAAGAAGTAGGTTACATCCACATTTCATATGGTTAGGTGGCCTCAACCTACCCATTGGGAAACTAGGTATGTTGACCACCTAATGAAATGATAAGTCATCCAAAAGCAAAAGATAATGAGTCTAGCAAGCCATGCTAAATAAGCACGAGTGTCCTTATACTTCCTACAATATACATTACTATAAACATCACTGTAAAATTATGAAAACTATGAGTCTGTTGCATACAAAAACCAAAACAAAGTGTGCACCAACATAGTATTCATCTTCAACGGAATCAATAGGAGCAGGGTCCTTCGGACTGGAGCTTGGCAGCTCAGTTTGAGGAATACATGGAATATGCTGCTCGATGCAACTGAGATGGCCATTTTGATGTTGCAGTTGGAATTGAATCTTCTAAAAATCCTTACTATAATCTGGGTACCCATGAGATGACGAAGGCATTCCTATTGGGAATTGTTCCAGGGATTTAGCTAGTAGGATGTTCATCACCAATAATAAATGAACTATTTGTTTGTATTGGGTGGATCTTCCTCGAGAATGACCGGGGTCTCGCACCAAAGTCCGCGAATCTTCCAAATCAATTTCCAGAATATTCGTTTTCTGGTTGAGTTCCTCTTCCCATTATGCAATTAGTTGTTTGACTGGGGCAGAACTGCTCGAATGGTATCCCTGAGCTGCTTCATAAATGATTCAGGAGGCTGACTTACACCCACAAAATGTACCACCTGATGCACTGGGTTGACTGGCTGAAGGGGATGTTTTCCTTTGTTTACCTCGGCCACGAGATCCCCGAGATACCTTTCCTTTACCAAAGGCGACACGAACCATATTGCCGAGGAACCTGCAAGGTGTGTGATAGACTAACTATAACCCTGGAAGCCGGCCCGAATGGAGTCTATACACAGGAGCAAGAAGCTTTCAGGGGTCACTCTAGAATAGGGCACCTTCCAACGAAACCATATAAGAGGACGAGAACGAAAAAATGAACCAATTCAATTGCTTGATGTCGACAGGCGACCAGTAGGAAACAAAGGCCCTGAACCACACATTAACCCAATTGTGCCTGATAAGCCTAGGCCTGTAAATAAGAACATAATATTTCACATACCAAAACCATGAAGGTTCCAAGCCCAACCCACTTATATTCATACCATAAAGAAATCCCTTGCTTTGGGGACAAAGATAGTAAAAGAACTAGGAGCAACCCATAGACCAGACCTAACACAAACCCATGCACAACAAGATTCCATAGACCATTGACACAGGAACACATTAAACAAGAGACTCCTCACACAATTCTATCACCACCATGAAGAATTCTAGATGTATCTCCTTCCACACCCAACAATTTAAAACATAGCCATTCGCTTTGAAGGCCAGTAGATAGAGAGAGCGATCTATAGGAGAAGGAATAAAATAATTGGGACTGAAAAGATACCAGTTAGAGGAAAATTGAACCAATAGAGACTGAACCAACACCCGATGAAGATTCACAAGGGACTCCTTCCCCAAGACGATGAGCAACTTGACCCAGATCTGAATCAAACAGAATGCACAAACAAGAAACTTACCAAACTTTCCGAGGAAAATTTGAAAGCCAACACCTTGTTAATGTCTTTGCCACCTTCGAATATGTCATTAAAGAGCTCCATGCATACAACCACCTCTCCATGTGCTTTGTGCATGTGGAGGTTGGTAGAAGATTGCCTTGGGATTTTCATATCAAATGTTGGACAAGGGCAGGCCTCATGGTGTCTAGCTCACACCCCGATCAGGGATGTGAATATGACATTTTGAAATTGTTTATATCTATTAATTAATTAAAAAAAAAATTATTTATTTTTATTACAAAATAACTTTTTATTATTTTTAAAATGAATATCAATAGGGTTTGGTTATTTGTATATGTAAAATTTAAATTTTTATGTACATGATTTTTATGCTAGTATATTCATTTTTTTAGTTATTATTTTTTAAAGTTTTCATAATTTTTGATTTATTATTTTATATATTTTTGTTTTAGAGTTAATTTTGAATATTTTTTTTGGGATAAAAATTTCATTTCTTTCTAGATAGAGTGTATATAGATATGCTATATGCTTTAGGTTAGTATTTCACTAGGAAGACCATATCATAACTAAAATTTCAGTCTTTGTAGAGAGGCATGAAATAACATAATGTGAAAAAAACCAAAAAAGATTATACTGTTGGGTTGTGTTATATTCTTTCCACATAGTTAACACGGGGTTTGAGGGGTACCTGTAACCCCGCTTTATGGGGTCTGGGGCAGCGCCCTGGAAAATTTTGGTTTTGGACCCTATGTTAGGTTGGGCGGACCCAAATATGGTTTTGTGCATGATTTTCGCACATGTTTTTTGGACGCGATGGTTTTCGGTCCATGGTATTGGATGCGATGGTTTTAGGGTCCATGGCATTGGACGTGATGGTTTTCGGTCCATGGTATTGGATGCTTCGGCATGTATAAATATGTATTGTAACATTGAAAGGAATATAATGAAAAATCAAGTTGGTAGTCCCGGTTTTGGGATCCAGGGGAAAATGTCTATGCATATGTGTTTTATGTGTTCTGCTCTCGCATTGTTTATTTTTCTATGATTTAGAATTCATATGAAGGTAATTTCTGTACAGGGTTAAAACCTACATTTGGTATCAGAGCTGTTTTGGCTTCAAGGGGACGCCTTTGTTGCTGAGGGGTTTCGCTCGGGCCTGTGGTAGACCCTGTTCAGTGGGAGATCTACGAGATCGATCTTGGTGGTGAAAGAAGATGGTGAGCAACGGAAAGATAGAGATTGAGAAGTTGAATGGTCAAAGTTTTGAGTTGTGGAAATTCAAGATGGAGGATCTGTTGGTGGATAAAGATCAGTGGATCGTGGTAGATCCGGGTACTAAACCAACGGGAGTGACCGATGAAGAATGGAAGAATTTGGATCGGAAGGCAAAGAGAACAATACAATTGTGTGTCTCAGATTCAGTATTGTTGAATGTATCAGGGGAACCTACGGTGAAGGCTCTGTGGGACAAGTTAGAGACTTTGTACCAATCTAAGTCTCTAGTGAATAAACTATTCCTGCGAAAAACGCTGTATAACCTGAGGATGAAAGATGGAGACTCGGTGACAGAGAATCTGAATGCGTTTAATACTGTGGTAAGTCAATTATCATTTGCTGATATTAAAATTTTAGATGAAGATAAGTGCATCAGTTTGTTGTGTTCTCTACCAGATTCGTGGGATAGTCTGGTTATTGCAATAGGTAGCAATGCAACTGCTTTGCAGTTTGATGAAATAGTCTCAGCCTTGCTGACGGAGGAGATGAGACGGAAAAATATGGACAACCAGAATGGTGATTCCTTGTGTGTACGAGCAGGGTCCCAGAACAAAAACAAAAATAAGTCATCGAGTGGGAGATCTAAATCTAGAGGGAGATCTAAATCTCCAGGAAAACCTACAAAGGTGGTGTGCTGCAAATGCGGAAAGGAAGGCACTTCAGAAGGGAGTGTAAATCTAAAGCTCCTGATAAAGGAAAGGGATCTGATGATGCTCCTTCTGCAGAGGCGAAAACCACCTCAGATGAAGGTGGGGATGTGTACTTGGCTTCTTCAAGTACACATGTAG
>APFE031478590.1:22620-49832 GCA_000404065.3 Pinus taeda | reverse complement strand
AAAAATTATTAATTATAATTTATGTGATTAATTAATAATATAATTCAACCTCGGATTGGATGCATGTACAAGGAAATGTTATTGGTTTGGATGTGCAATGCATGGTCACGGTCATAAATGCATGTAATCAATATTTATGACAACCCTCTCGAAGGGACTTGGGAATTCATGGCATGGAGTGTGAAGCAACTCCCATCCAAGATTGAGGTTATTGGATATGGACAAGTCACACTATGTGACCTATTATGGTTTTCACATGTTGGTTTATGAGGCCATTGCTTCCAACTATACAAGGGTATTTAACATCATGCAATGATATGGAGATGCTCCATTAAAAGAGAGTGATTTTACATAGACAAGGTTTTTTTTTTTGGTCTCATATATTTATTTAGTTTTCATGGTTTGTATAATCTCCTACCTTGTGCTTCAACCATCGATCAATGGATGTGGGTGTGGTTCTACTTAGCCATACCAAGATCTAGCAACCTTAATCATAACTAGGGAAACTTTGATCACTGAGCTTCATACGATATGAGTGGGATCTCAATAATTGCATCTGAGGGGTGTGATTTTTGTTTTTTGGCCTTTTTAAATCTATAGACCACTTCAGATGAGGCAAGATCTATTATTCACCTAACTTTATTTTCAGTCCACTTGTAAGTATGGTTAAGAATGAAGCTACTGAATCCAATGAAATGAGAGTTCACAAATGGATTGGTGGTTGGGGATGGATTCAACGATGTGACTCTCAACATCAATAAAGTATCAATGTTAAGAAGGAAACCATGCTTGCTCAACAACAGATCCAGGGAAATGCAGGGAGAGGTGAACAGTTTGGTCAAGTTGGTGCACTTCTCTCTAAGCCATAGTTCTAACCTTGATTTAATCCTTGAACTTATGAGGAATATTAAGTGTACCAAGTCTTCATAGAATATTAAAATATTAGATATTATAATGAATGGTTATTCTTAGAAAATCAATTTTTACAATTAAGCTTTGGACCAATATCCAATCTTATTGTGAGGCAATATTTTGAGACCTTCTTGATTGCAAATAAAAGGTTGTGGCATACTTGTGGAACCAAAAATCAAAGGGATCTTATGCCTCAACTAAATTCACTTGGTACAAAATTGGTAAGGTGATTTGAAGGTTTATGAATTTGTTATCTAATGCCTCCTCCATATCCATAGTTATAGTAGTGAGACATGGATTTGGTATAATCTAGACCATTAATCTTATATGAGGAGTAAGCCTCACTTCTCATAAATTTCAATAAAAAATATATAAGTGTAAGTACATTCCAAATATCTACTTGTATACCAAAGGTTTAGTATAATCAAAGGAGGTGTGGTAAATACGATTAAAAAATTGGTTGCTATAAAGGAAGAGTGAAAATTTTGCAGTGTTTAATTTTTTTATAATTACAAATTGTTTATATGATTAAGGCATATGTACTTATTCATACAAACATCTAAATTTGTGTTTGAGTCTAATATACCTCAATTAGAATGCACATTGTTTCGAAGTAACGAGAGTTGTTTGGGAATGAATTGATTTCTTAAGTGGGGAAATTAATTACATGGTCCTCCTATTAAATTAGTGGGTAGTGACTCCCACATTTTTACGCCTCCCTATTTTTGTGCGAAGAATTTCATAAATAATGGTGGGAAGTAACTCCTAGTAAGTATGCTTAATTACAAATGAATCATACCTATTACATAAATTTTGGTCGGTAGTGACTCCTACATTTTTACCCCTAACTATTTATACAAAGAAATTGAAATTAGAGATATAATACTTCGAAATAGACACAAATTAATATTCTCTATTGCTCACTTTATTCAATAACATCACATATATATATTATTGGTCTTAGATCCAACTAATTTCAAACATGGATATGTAGGTTGAGATATTCTGTCAACAATATCCCTAACCAATTCTAAACTCGCCGTGGAAGCATTATCTCCAAGTCCCTCCCTTAATGCTTACATTCCACAAATGCATATTACAACAAAAATATTGATTTATGTCTGGATGGTCTTCATCGAAACTCACATCCACTCTGGAATCTTGTAGACACTGCTCTATCTTCACCACCAAAACTTTGAGCTACCACTTGAACTCCATTTAAAACATTATTGCCTCTGCCCTTCGTTGACGAACTTTACAGAATTGACACTTCTTGACCTCTTGAAAGACAATATCAATGTTTAACCACTTTATGAACTAACTTCCTTCTATCAAAATGCAACAAAATACAATTTGCACAGTTATATAGGTAAATTGTTTGCGTACTGAGCATTTTCACCAATCAATTATACAACTGACCTCTTTGATATACACACTTACATACATATGAAGAAAACATGTAACTAATGTTCTTGAAGCATCGAAGAATGACAAGACACATCAACATATAACAAACTCAACATAACCAAGTCAATAATGTGTTCTCTCGGCACCGAAGAATGTCAAGAGCCATTACCTTGCAATGTGATTCTCTATTCAATAATTGGTCCTTTGTCATATAATTTTACACACAAATTTAACTAAAAAATAAAAATAAGCAAATAACCTGTTATCACCCAAAAATTTTCAAAAACATCATTGTGTCAACTTTGCTTTTGGTCATGATTTCAAGGAGGTCTAAAAGTCATTTTAGTCTTGATAAAAGGGTAGGTAAAAGGGCTTGAAGTCTTAAAATGTCATATTTCATTCCCAAATAAAGTCCTTTAGGTTCTCCCCTATGCGGGTGAATGATCGGCTCATGGGTACGAAGGAGGCATGGAAGGTGGGCAAGTGGCAGCCCACAAGCGCTAGATGTAATTGCAGCAGGCCGGAGAATTGGTTTCACACAAACATATTAATGGCAGCATTAACGCTGCCTTCCCTGAAATTCGTTTTAAGCGCGATGGCACCCGGTTTGGTCCTCACTCCTGCTGCTCCTCCGCGCGCGTTCAGGTCCAACAAGGTGGCAACTCCTTGCGGTTCTTCAAGCGCCAACTCTATCCCCTGCTTCCCTTCAGCTCTGGTTCATGGTGCTTATAGCTATAAGCATGCTCAGTCTTCATTATATTCAGTGTGTTCTCTCCTCAGTCGCTTCCCAGCCATTCCCTCTCTATTTGTCAGTCCTTGCTGTTCCTCAAGCGCCAACACCATCCCCTGCTTCCCTTCGGCTCTGGTTCCTGGTGCTTACACCTACAAGCGTGCTCAGTCTTCATTATACTCAGTGTGTTCACTCCTCAGTTGCTTCCCAGCCATGCCATCTCCGTTTGTCAGTCCCGCTCTTAACAACATGCCAAGAGAATGGCCCAGAATGGGGTGCAGACGAGGCGATTCTCGTGGTCGAGCCTCCCACCAGCATTCCTCAACCACTTCGGACCCCTCGTCGGACGCTTCGGAGTTTTGCTGCTACAGATATCCTGCTACAAGAAGTGGCAGGGGTAGGGGAAGGGAGCAAGTTAGAGCCGAAGTTTGTGCGCATCATTCGCACCCACATACTGCCTGTTTTCGTATCCCCTGTTCTCTGGGAAACTCATCCTTCATCGTTTCTGTGACAATTGAAATGTGTGAGAACACTATGGGTTCGAGGGAGGTTCATCATGGGCCTCCTATGGAACAAAGGTTGGCAGGCCAAAACGTCTCCCAGCGCCGAGATAGAGGAGGCTTGCCAATTATGAACACAGGCACCAATGTTGGCCCAAGCGCGATAGCGGGAGGAGACCCTTCAAGCTCAGCGGCCCATCCTTCGGATTCCAAAGACTCAGATCAATTTGGGTGTCGGACCGTAGAAGAACAACCATCAACCTCGGATGAAGATTGAACTAGTTTGCGCCTCTGGTTTTTTGGTCTACTACCGAAGAAGAAGTTCAACTCCCTCTCGATATACAGTTTTCATGCTTGTAAGCTCGTTGTTTCAGGTGTCTGTCAATTCAATATGTCGGTCTCCACTATGAGGACGGCCTTCTCCTATATGTTAGTGTCTGTTCATGTTTATGTTTATGTTGAAATCTGTCCACGAGATAGCTGTGCACAAGTCAATTCTGTATCACTGTATGGGTCAGTTTTGAGTAACTGTTTGGGTTAGTTTTTGGAATGGTCATTGTCTAGACTTGGAATCTAATGTTCTCATATATTAGAAACTCTGATGTCAGTCATCACGTCGGCTCTCTAGTTAGTACGTCAAGGTTCTTTTTGCAAAAATGCCAACTCCATGGCTAGAACTCTAGAGGCATTTGCCTCTCTGTAATATCATTTTGTATTAATATAGGAGTAGACCAATTAAGAAAAAAAAAAGTCCTTTAGGTTCACTTCATGGTCAAATAGGTCACATTTTCCATTTAGAAGTCATTCCATTAAGTTTAGGGTTAAATTTTTGCAATCATATAGGAATCCGTAGTTTTGTAGTGCAGCTAGTTCAAAAAAGGTGATTTGTGCTACGAAAACAAGCTAATTTCATAGCGCATTATGAGGCAAAAACCCTGTTTTTCTGTTTTTAGTACTCAACTTCCAAGGGAGTCCCTGAGCAAGTGAAAACTCATTTTTGAAAACTGAAAGAGGTTTCTCTTATAAATATTATTATCTACAAAAACCTCCTCCATTTTTGTAACAGCTATCAAGGATAAAGAGATACAAGCTCAGGAGTGCAGCCTTCTTTTTCAAGAAAAGCAGAGTTATTTTTATTAGTTGATAAAGTGGTTGTTGCTTTCCACTCCCTCATTTTGTCACCTTTCTCTCTATATTCGAATATCATTCCTTAACCAAGTTACCCAAGCTCCTCTCTGTCATTTAATTTTCAACCTTTGCATGTATCAGTCAACTGTCACCTTTGAAAAGTTAACTTTGTGACAAACAACTTGCTGTCCAAAAAGTTCTTTACAGTTGTTATATTTTTAAGAGGGAAGTTTGGGTTATAAAGGGAAATTGCCATGAAAATGAAAGCATAAAAAGAAGGCTATGTGTTTGGATATGAGCCTATAGAGTTTTAACAGATCATGGATGACCTCATCTTCACACCAGCTTTCATCCAAATAGGTTACATGTATTTCTACCAGGAGCTACAAGGGGATTTGTGTGTTTCTTGGACTATTTTGAGCTATTGGTTTCAAAAGGAATTTTCAGGAAAATGAAGATGAGTTTCAAAAATCTAAAGGAGGTTTTTTCTAAGAACATAACAAGGAACAAAAACCTTTTTCAAATTTCTCCCAAGTGCTACCAATTCAAAGATTCGAAGTTTCCTTTGAGACCTATTTTTGTAATTCTAAATTTTTCCTGTTTTATACATGATTTTTATAATCCAGATTTCGGACAACTGAAGCTGGTTTTCAAAAAACGGAGAGAGGTTTTTCTTATAAACATTCTTATATACAAAAACCTCCTCCATTTTTGTAACAGTTATCAGGGATCAAAAGATATAAGCTCTGTCTCAACACCTATTTTTCAGATAAAAACAATGCATAAAATGATAAATTTATAGGTTAGTCTTTCATTAAGGTGAAGACCAAATTTTGAGAAAAAATACTTTTAAAGGTCAAGTTGTTATGCTTTTTGATGTTGACACCAATCCTTGAAGAATGTTAAA
Organism: Pinus taeda; assembly: GCA_000404065.3. NCBI lineage: Eukaryota > Viridiplantae > Streptophyta > Pinopsida > Pinales > Pinaceae > Pinus > Pinus taeda. The sequence goes on along the minus strand of APFE031478590.1, from coordinate 44,248 downwards.
TATCTTCAAACTATAAATTTTTGAAAATTGTGTTAAAGGGAGCATACACAGCAGTTTCGTAGCGCACTACGAAACTACAGAAAGTGAATTTTGGGCATTTTATGCATGTATTTGGGAGGCAAAGGCTGTTGGTTTTCAAATTTTGGTGTTGCTAATGGAAAGATTAAGATCACAGATGAAGACTCAGATTGAAAAGTAGAAGAAATAATGGTCAAAGAAGTGTTTTACAGTGGTATAAACGCTGCACTATGAGAACAGGCTATTTTCATAGCTCAAAACAGAGTTTTGACAACAAGGTTAGATTTCATCATTAGTGTTGGGTAGAGGGAGAAAGGTAAAACATACTTAAAGCAGTCCTACATTAGCAGACAAAGAGTATCAGAGCATGACAAAGAGTATCAAATCAGTCATTTAACAAGTGGAGATATTCAGTTAAAGGAAGAATTTGAAGACACTAGTCTACATGTGCCAAGTCATCAAACTAATATCTCCTTAATGATAGGCAGAGTAACTTCACTAAGGCAGACAAAATATTAATGTTTGGTTGATGGCCAGCATGGTTAAAAATAGGATTCCTTTCGAGGAAGATTTGGATCAGTTTGGTTTAAATGTAATAATTAGGTGTTTAAGTTATAGTAGGACTCTAACTCTTAATTTGAATAGGTCTTAGTCCTAGTTTTATGAATCTAGTTAGTGGTTAGATTTGGTATCAGTTGTAAAGTCTAATGGTCTAGCCACTTGGCAGACTTGTTGTAAAGGCTAGATGCCTATAAGTATGTAAACTTCGATGTACAGAAGGGTGAGGAATTTCATTAACAAAGCAAAGTTGTGTTATTGTAAGAAACTGTGGTTTTTCAAACTTAATACAGAGATCAGTTTGACTACTCAAGATTCACAAGGGGTTTATGTGTTTGTTTTTCTTATGGCCTTTTTCATATTACTTATTTGCAGTGGTATGAGCTTGTGATACTTAGAATTCATTGGAAAATGCTCTAACTTCCTTCACATGCTTGTAAACTGTGTTGATTCACTGTGTTACTGTTTTACTTGTAAACCTAAACTCCAAGTGCCTTGACTTCCATGTTTTGTTGATCATGTTGTTTTGTTGAAGACTATCTTGACTCCATAGCCCAATAGATGTTTGTTAATCTTTGATTCAACCAGTCAACCAGTTATACATTTGTTCATTTTGTTCCTAGAGTTAGCCATCTAATCATTAATCAAAAATCTAAAACCTATTGAGAGGGCCCTCTCAGGTTGAAGAGGCTAAGCCTCAACCAAAAGATTGGTTTGAAAGAGTTACTCATAGTCTACTTGATCAATAGCCCATCAGGGTCAGATTTTGCGATAACATAACCCAATGGAGCTCATGAGCTCATAATGAAAAAATCAATGGTTTTTTTTCGTTGTATTATTTTACAGCCACTGTCATCCATAGTTCTCTGAACATTCAAAATTGAAAATTTGTAATCTTGGATGAAGCCATTGCGCTCCCAACTCTATTTAGGATGCCTTCCTATTGACGCGGGCATTGACACGTCTATGTCAACAAAGGATAAACGACTCAGACCAAGGCTCTTCAACAACCACTTCTATTTGGGATGGTCATTCTCGACGAGTTTAAAGGCTCCATTCCTTATGCCTCTTCTTCTCGCAAAAGGAAAAGACAAGGTAATCCTACAATTATCCTAAATGCATACAATGATATATATATACAATGAGAATGCAACTACTATTTAATCTATACGCTTGAACATGTATACAAGAGGATAATGATGATCAGAAATGATGTAACTAGAATTAATAGGAAAAGAATGATTTTTCTCCTTGAAAGGAGACTTGGGTTATTTCTCACGTGATTCTCAAAGAAGATTAAACTATAAATACAAAATAAGTTAAACTAAGACTAATATAAGCATAATCCAATAACCATAAACAAATAACTATAAAATCACAAGCAAACAAAAATGAAACACCTATCTCACAGGAGTAAAATGATCTAAATTGGTTCAGCTTACGTATGTAAGTGAATGACGAGAATATATAATTAATCTTATATTAAAACCATCCAAGCTTCTGCATATGAAACATATTCAAATCATGACCATTGCAAAACACTTTTAAACTTGCATAAGCTAAATCAATTCACAACAAATAGATCAGATAATAAAGTAATAACAATCTTCATAAATCAATTCCATAAAGATTCTCATTATATAGTTTTAAATAAAGATTGAAGGAGACGCACAAACTTCCATAAAAATTACAGAAAAATTATAACGAACAAATATGAAAATGACTTTTATTCTCTGTAGAAAATATTCATACAAAGTTGAATTTGTCCTCAAAGTTCACTCATCACAACTTCCTTACAAATGTTGATCTATCAATTGTCGGTGAAGCCTCTAATCCTATTTCTCTAGAGAAACTAAGTTTACAAAGAAAATAAGAAAATAAAGAGGAATCAACTCCACTTTTTCAAGACTCTCCCCTGTGGTTTACATCTTATGGTCATTTTATAATCATAGAATAAAAATTATTCTCCTCTTTTGGATTTGATTTGCCCCCATCTCTTTAGGAACCAAATCTTCCATTTCTAACTATCATCCAAATCACAAGTTAAGAAATCATTTAAAATATTTTTTTTAAAAAACTAAAAAAATTTGAAAAAACCAAAATCAAATTTTTTAAAACTAATAAAATCTATCTAAAATATCAATAAAACTAATAATAAAAATATATATCATATTATATTAAATTAAAAATTTTTAAAACAAATCTAGATTAAAACGGATTATAACTATATTAAATTTCTAATACAACTAAAAACCAAACAATAAAAGAACTATTTTAAAACAAATTAAAATGTAAATTAAATATATGAAATAAATTTAAAACAAAACTAATAAAATCATTTATTTAGAAAAAAAAATGTTTTTCCTACTTTGCATGGCTAGGCAAAATTAGAAAAAATGGCTCGAGAAGAACAAATGAGATCTCCCAAACGGTGCACTCGATCACGAAAATTTCATGTGAGAAACTAATTGTGGGTTTTGCCAAAAACACCCATGTCTCATATTTTCAAATTTCATCTCGTTTTGTTCACAAAAGAATATGGAAAATCGCCTCGTGTGAAGAGACGCGTTTTTCAGTTTGATGTGCCAGAAATTGCCTCCCACGAAAAAAAAAATATGAAATTAGTGATTGAAAAATCGTTTTCTAACGATAAAAACTTCTTGCAACCATCAAAAAAGTAGATTAAGGAAGAAAAATAGATAATTATTCTGATTTTGGTGTTTGCGAGGATAGTGAAAACATTTTGAGGAAAATTGGGCTCGATTGAAATCAAAATGCCCAAATCCGTCTTCTAAAATCTTCAACAAATGGTTTGTGATTCTTAGATATTCAGTTGCTTAATTTGTTGAAATGTGTAACTAGGTTCGTTCTTCATAATGTGTATTGTAATCATGACTTTATGTATTTGATATTAAAGAGAAAATAAATTTATTATTGTCATTTTTGATGCATGGGTTTCATGCTCAAGATAAATTTATTTATAGGTCAAGTACTTATTGAGTGCTTCTAGGTTTTTCATAGAGTTATGAAGTCAAAAGACTCATTTTCATACATGTAAGACCCCTTTGGGAATGCGGTATCTTGTAAAGAAAAAGTTTGTAAAGTCAAAAATGTCATAAAGACCCTCCAAGCACCTTGTCAAACAAGTCAGCCTACAAGAAGGATCAAGTCAGTCTCATGTATAGCAATTTGACCTCCTAAAAATCCTATATATAAGGGAACCTCGACTTCATTTGAAGAGTATATTTGATCAAGCAAGAAGAAGGTTTGATATCTTAAAGAAATAAATTGAAAGATAAAAAGAAAAGGACAAAAATCAATTCAATGAAGAAGAAAATCAAGATCGAAGTTTTGGATCTCTCTCTCTCTCTTGTTAGGGTTTCTAAAGTGGTTGCTAGACTGAAATTGCAAAAATTGTTGGAGAAGTTGAAGTTGCAGAAGAAATTGTGAATTTGCAGAAGAAATTGTTGGGGAAGTCGAAGTTGCAGAAGAAATTGTGAATTTACAGAAGAAAATATTGGGGAAGTCGAAGTTGCAGAACTAGGGAAGTCGAAGTTGCTAGGAAGTCAAAGTTTCTACTAGGTAAGAGTTACTGGAAATTGTTGGAAAACTTGCTGGGGTCTAAGTTGCTGGAGAATTTGTCGGGGTTAAAGTTTCTAGAGAAGTTGTTGGGGTTGAAGTTGTTAGAAAAGTTGTTGGAAGAGAAGCAAGGTTGACTTGCTCTTGGAGGGGTCTTTTGACAAGGATCTTAGGTCTTAGAATTCATCATCTGAATATTCTATAAGAAGAGAATAATTCTTGTGGGTTTTCTATTGAAAATAGCAACAAGAAATGTTAAAAATAACATCAAGAAAAATCATAATTTAATGTGTCCTCGAATTAAATTGGGAATAATTTGTAATTCAACATCTCATGAAAACTTGTAATAGTCAAATAAGTTAATTTAACTTAGTTGTCTCAGTTAATTCGAGTTGAGGGTATAACTAGTCATGTAGATTGTCTCCTACAATTAGGAGCACTAGTTTAGTTTATTTTGAGTTGTAATTATTTAATTTAGTCTAACTGAATTAAAGTCAGTTAAACTAGTTCCAATTGATGGAGTAATTAGTGGGAGGTCCAGTAGTGGGGTGTAACTTGCAATAGTAGGGTTTAACGTCCAGTCGAGTGTGGCGATGACTGATGTATAGAGTGGTGTTGCATGTCAAACAGTGGGGTGTAACCTGCAATAGTGGGGTGTAACCTGCAATAGTGAAGTGTAACCTACAGTAGTGGGGTGTTGTTTGTAGTGATCAACCAATAAACTGAAGATTCACTCATAATTAACTCATGCACGTTAGATAAGAGAAAGATCCAGTTGAGATTGGAGTTCAGGGATAGTGTACTATCAGTTGTAAAATCATATAAATTAAATCAATGGTGATGCAGTCAGAGGAAGGCCTAAGAGGATTGCACATTTATAATTGAGGAATTTCCTAATTAAATAGGGGCTAATTCCTTGAGGAATAATGCAAGGAAGTAGGAGATTGGAAGGCTAAGAGTTTGGCTAAGTATTGGCCAAAGGCAGATAGTAAGGCAGAGGATAGAAAATACTTGTGAAGGTTGAGTAAAGCATATTGTATTCATCTAAGGATTGCTTAGGAAGCAATGAGATAGATAGAGATAATGAAGAGGTTACTCAGGTTTGAGCAAAGCATTGTAATCTTCTCATATTTTCTGGTTAATTCAATATATAGATAGCAGGGTTTTTTGGTTGTGGATTTCCCCGGGAAATAATTGTGTTATGTGTGATTATTTTCTTTCTCTTATATGGCTCTTGATCTCATCGATCAATTATTGTTTCCACTAATGAGTAGAGTAGATTCAAGTCTATTTTTTTAGCATATTACAATTAGCAATTTGAATCTACAAGGAATGTCTACATGGTATTAGAGCTAGATTTGTAGAAATTTCTACATGGTATTAGAGCTATATTTGCATAAATTTCTACATGGTATCAAAGTTAGATTTGTAGAAATTTCTACATGGTATCAGAGCTAGATTCATAGAAATTTCTACATGGTATCAGAGCTTCAATCACGATAGAAGAGAATAATTTTGAATTGCATATTGATGGAGCTCTAGTTCAGGGTAGATCTAGAAGACCCTATGTGCAGACTTCTTAATGGAGCTAGAAGGCCGCTAGTGGGCAGATCAGTAAGCCAATGTTTAGTGACACAAAAGGAGCTATGATCATTGATATTGGTATATTAAGGAGCAATGAGATTTCCCACATGGAGATTGAAACTCAGAGGGAGTCTAGTTTTAGAGGGAGAAACCCTATGGAAGCTTCAGGATCTGGGGAGATCAAACTAATTATTGCAGTATTTGCAACATCAAAAACATGAATAGATCAGAGTTTGTTTGCATGCAATTATATCTCCTAGTGTGAGGTGGGGTGATGTGAAGCAATAGTCCTAAGAGTTACAGAAAGTTGAGCAGGGTCCATTGAGGTGTTTTTTGTCTCATGGATCATTACCTTGTTATGGGGGCCCACAATATATAGTAGTAGGAGGATCAATGTCAGTTAGATATTGAGGAGTGCAAAGCGGAGTTGACAACAAAGGAGGAGGCTAAGTAGCAGAGTCAATAGCAACACAATTTTCCCATTAGACAGTTGCAGATTGATTCAATGGTTATTTTTATTTTATTTTTTGTGCTTTTCAATTGCAGATGTTGCAGTATCAACAACAACAGTGAAAAGAGTTGCATGCAGAACAATCCAAAGGTATCAAATCAGGATAGAGTTGAATTCTTTCTTGTTGAGAGGGAGTGTTGAAAGTAACAGCAAGAAATGTTAAAAACAACATCAATAAAAATCATAATTTAATTTGTCCTTAATTAAATTGGGAATAAATTGTAATTCCACATCTCATGGAAACTTATAATAATTAAATAAGTTAATTTGACTTAGTTGGCTCAGTTAATTTGAGTTGAGGGTCTAACTAGAGTCATGTAGAGTCTCTCCTACAATTAGGAGCACTCGTTGAGTTTATTTTGAGTTGTAATTATTTGATTCAGTCTAACTAAGTTAAAGTTAGTTAAACTAGTTCTCACTGATGGAGGAATTAGTGGGAGGTCCAATAGTGGGGTGTAACCTGCAGCCAAGTGTGGTGTTGCCTGATGTACAGTGTGGTGATGCATGTCGAACACAGGGGTTAAACCTGCAGGAGTGGGGTGTAACCTGCAGTAGTGGGGTGCAGCCTGCAATAGTGGGGTGTTGTCTACAATGATCAACCAATAAACTGAATATTCACTCATAATTAACTCATGCATGTCATATAAGATAAATACCCAGTTGAGATTGGAGTTTAGGGACAATGTACTATCAATTGTAAAATCATATAAATTAAATTAATGGTGCATACAGTCATAGGAAGTCCTATGATGATTTTGCAATTCATAATTGAAGAATTTCCTAATTAAATAGGGGCTAATTCCTTGAAGAACAACGCAAGGAAGTAGGAGCTTGGAAGGCTAGGAATTTGGCTAAGTATTGGGCAAAGGAAATCACCCAAGCAGAGGATAGAAAATACTTGTGCAGTTTGAGCTCAAGGTTGAGCATAACATATTGTATTCATCCAAGGATTGCCTAGGAAGCAATGAGATAGATAGAGATAGTATAAAGGTTGCTCGGCTTGATCAAATCGTTGTAATCTTCTCATATAATCTTATTAATGCAATATACAGATAGCACATGTTTTCAGTTGTGGTTGTGGGGTTATGTGTGATTGAATTCTTTCTCTTATATGATTCATGATTTCATCGATCAATTATTATTTCCACTTATGAGTAGAGTAGATTCAATTCTATTGGTTTAGCATATTACAATTAGCAATTTGAATCTACAAGAAATTTCTACATTTTCCCCTCGAGATGAGATATTTTGGCCCTAGCTGACAACCTATAGTTTGTATCCTCTTGTCTATTTGATCTTCATGGTTTGGTAGTTGTTTGATTATAATAACATAATAATAATCAAGTGAAATAAAAATCTAATCAAGTTAAGTAAAAATACATCACAAGCAGTTATCAAAGCAAGAAAAATCACCTAATCTAGATGCCCTTAGATTTCTCAACATGGTATCAGAGCTAAGGTGACAACTACAAGGAAAGGCAGCTTGAAGAAGATCATCAATTGAAAAATATTACTCAAGAGCATATGAAATCATCAAGAACGACTAATCCACACATCATCTTGAAGGAGCATCAAGGAGGACCACCCATATAATCACAATGATCATACCATCTAGAAGAACAACACTTTGAAGAAGAATAATACCTACAAGGCCCCACCTTTATTCAAAGAAGGACTCTGCATTTGAAGCATTCCCGGAAATTTCACACGCTCTATAATCATCATCTAATGGAAGCTAGAAGCAGCATTGCCATCATCATCAAAGAAATCAAGATCATCTCCCTCACATTGAAGAAATAATTTCATCTCCAACATTGATTTGAATGTTGGGCAAACTTGTTAATGCTATGCAAGATCCCTCATTAGTATTAAAAAAAATGTGTTTAGGATCATCTCAAATTAACCAAAATGTGAGGAATTATGTGTCAAGTGTTGAATGTCTTTTATGAGCAATTTATGAGGTTAATTAGTTGCTTAAAACACATATACAACAAGTAAATTGCAGAGAAGTAAAACACAAAAACTCATAACACAAATCTGATAAAGGATTTCACCCCTCCTAGGCTACATCCCCTTGGACCTGCTTCAATCGCTAGGCCCTCTTTGGATTAATGGTCAATTCTTTGATTACATGCACTTTCAATGCTCCAATAGCTTTGCAACCTATGCCATTGGATTTAGAAGACCCAAAAACCCCAAAAATGACTATCCAAGCTCTACAATTGGACTTCAGTTGATCTAGGATTAACCTCCTCTCCTGGTGGCCCTAGGCTTCCCTAAAATTCAACGTAGAAAAATCACGTACATAAGTGCATTTTTTCCTTTGAAACATGTTCCATTGTGTTTAGAACATCCAAATCATATAGGAATGACTCTTTTTGAGCCAAAATTGGTCGAATTATAAAGAAGTTATGGTCTCTTCAGTTTTCCCTAGGAAAACTCCAACAAATCTAGAGAAACTCTAGTTAACCCCGCCAAAATTGGTGCAATGCCGGATTTATCGAACCTGCCAAACTACCACCAAGTTAATCCACAATTAATTAGGGATAAGCATGGGTTAATTAACACTAATCATGCTTAGCACGTAGCGCTGGCCTTCGGTTATGGTGTATGGTCATATGCGGAGAGGGCTGGCCTACGGGGCTGCCCCTCTCTTTCCCCCAATCGCCACATATTATTACATTAAATGAAAAGTGTGCCCCATATTTTTTAAGAAACATGGTTGGGGCAAAATGGTAACACATTGGGCTTGAGTGGGCTGTAGTGTCCTATCTAGGGTGCTAGACTGGGCTATATTTATTATCGACCAGGGTGCGTAGACTTAGAGGCGTGTGCCTAAAATATATAGACATAAAGGATCTAATCTAAGCCTACTTTTCCTAATTACAATGCTATGATTTGATTCAATATCAAACTATCAACTAAGTATCAACTAAGTATCAAACTATGTATCACTATCAACTAAGATTCAATTCGTAAAACGCTGTGTATCACTGTAATTAAAGATTTTGGTCTCCTTACAGAGACATCATACATAAAACTTTTGTTCAGTGGCTACTCAACATTCATGAACATTCATTAACAATCATGCAAAGTGAAATCGTAAGCATAAAGTTCATGACAATGCTTTACAAGGTAATACTGGATCGAATCCCTTACAGGATATGATTCACGATCCAAATGATAATCTATTCAAGCGCATGCATAAACATATGAACAAGCGCATTCATAAATATATAAACATAGACATGAATCGATTTAATCACTGTGCATATATCAATATCAAATACCCTGACTGTAAATGCAATAAAATGACAACAATATACCATGTACGCAGGGCCCGTCCGCGTTCTTGGTATACTGAGCTTGTTATCCCACGATCACCAAATCAAAACAACGCAAATGTGATTGTAATGCAAGTCTGTTTGTATTAAAGTCGAAGCTCTGTTCGTGAAGCAACAATAATGATAAAAAACCTAACCAACCATACAACCGGTTCAGAACTTATATTTACATATGGTTTCACATCCCTTGAAAATGGATGTACATTCATGAGCGGCTGTTGCTGCTTTTGCCAAAACACGATTTTGAAAATGTTTCTATCCTAGCTGACATAAAAAAAAGGAAACAAACTAAAATCGATTTGGACTGTGTGCTATTGCTGCCTTTGTCGCCAACATGCCATAGTTGACCAGTCGTTGACCGCACATGTAGGAGGGTTGATTCCGCTGTGGGATAGGTGCTCGTCCATGCTTGGACATTCCGCTTTTCATCCATACCCTTCGCTCTGGCCTTGCTGTCATGCCACATGTCAAACAATAAGCCATTTATAGGATGTTGGAACTTCCTGTAGTCATTTTGCCCAAAAAATCCTAATTCCTTAACACAAAACCCTTAAATCAATTTAAATGTAATTTAATAACTATAAGACTATTAATTAATCAATTTCCAAGGGATCTGAGAGATAAATGATGAAAAGAGGTAGGCAAATGTCATGTTTTGGGAGGGAAAAAGGGGTCATGGAATGGTACCAACAAATGTTTTTTAACTTGTTTTATTAAAATTTTTTATGAAATTGTCTAATTATTGTTGTATACTACATATTTTGTATACATCGGCACATTCGACAGGGACATGCCTCCTCCCCCACCATATGTAGGATATATGGAGATGGGTGAGGCCCAAGAGGGTGAGGCACATCCTCAGGGGGCCATGGGTGTCTCGGGCCATAGGGCTCATCTATGATTTTAAAAGTACTACCGCGACAAATTGGCTAGAGTTTTAGTTGAGGAGGGAGTCTACCCTGCAAGGGCTCAAGATATTAGCACAGATCCTAGGTTTGTGGATCTCTACGGGGATTTTCCATGTAAGATGATGTATCTTATGTGTCATATTATCAGAGCTAGTAGGCTATTGGCAGTGATGAGGGATGTAGTGAATGCAATGACAAATACATCAGATGACGGTGGTGATCATGACAATGAGGGTGGTGATCATGATGATGATGATGAGAGTGGTGATCATAATCATGATGATAAGGGTGGTGATCATGATGCTTCTGGTAGTACTACCCCTTAGTCGCTTGATGATGAGATGCTAGAGCTAGAGGATGTGCCTTATGTTTCTCCTGACAAAGAAGACTAGCCACCTCCTCCTTAACTCAGAGTTTGGCAGACCTCGTTGAGGTAGTAGTCGACCATCCATCATCTTTTGCTGTAGACTGATCACCTCCTCCTCCACCTCAGAGTTCAACAGACGTTGAGGCAGTAGTTGACCATCCATTGTCTTCTATTGTAGACTAGGTTGGCACTACTATGTATGTTGTATCAGATATTTGATTGCAATTATTTGACTTGATGTAGTTATTTGATTTGTTTGTATTTATATATAGTGAATTTGTTTTGTTAATGTTTATGTACTTAATGTATATCTTGCCATTGATGTGTATATTGTTAGGTCATGTTAGATATGTTCATTTAATGTGCCTGCAGATAGATGTGTATGTGATAACAACTATTTGACATGAGATGTATATTAATTTGAGGATGTGTGTGGTGATGATTTTAGATTATAATGTTTGTGTTTTGTTAGATATGATCACGATATGATGCCTTGTTAAATTATTATATTTATGTGCTAGCTAATGGTGTTTATATGTGTTAGAGGTGTATATAATTAGATGATGGTAGTGAATTCAAATGTGTATCTTAGATGATGTTTATGTTTGTTAGATGGTTATCATAATGATGTTTATTTTTATGAAATAATATTTATTATAGATTATGTATTGGTGAACTTATATCAAACTTTTATTTTTGAAATTGCATGCAAAATGACTTACTTTAAAAAAAAATGCAAATATATTTTTATGAGTTACAAAGTTTAGCATGGTTGAAACTATGAGTGTAAAATTATGATAAACATTTTTCTATTGCTTAGATAGTTCATTGATATTTAATCTAACTTAATTAGTAAAATATTTCAATACTCATAAGGAAAAAATAATTAAACGTAAAATAATTTAGTTAGTTCTTTATAAGATGAAAATGTGTAACCATTCAATTTTTAATATAAAATATTTATAGAATTAAATATATTAAAAATACAATTTAAGCATTGTATTGGTTTATAATTTCATCATATGTTTTATAAATTTAAAAAACTTGGTCGCAAAATATTATTATAATTATTTAGATTTAATATAACTTTAAAAATTTAATTTTTTATAAATTTATTTACTGCTAAAGTTATGAGATTTTCAAGAAATTTAAATTAATATTTATAACAACTCTTACCAATTTAAATTAGAAATTTCTCTATATAAAGATGAAGATCAAGAAATGTAAAATAAGGCTCGTGAAGTTACTTGTAGTTGAGGATTTTCTCTATTGGAAGTTCTCCCTGAAAGAGGCAAGTGAACGTTTTTCTAGTAATAAAGATATAACATTTTGATGCTATTTTGGTTCTTTATTTGCTATTGTACTGGTTTAAATTTAACTATTTTTAATAATAAATATGAGTTAAATAATAGAAAAATGATACTATGTTCGATTTAAACTTTTGACAAATGATATATTTAATTATTTCTTAATGAACAACTCAAAAAATATTATTTTTTCCACATATTTATCATGAGATAATCACAAAAGTTCACGTTTTCACTGTAACATATCATGTTAAAAGTTCATGTAATAAAATTTAATAAAGGTAAAATAAGACCACGGGCAAGGGACAATTTTTCCAAGCTGATTGTTGGGCAAAATATCCTACCGGGCATCACTTGATGTGTTTATGGCTAAAGGGAAATTGGCAAAGGCAATGGTTAAGGCTTTGGAAAGGTAAAAAAGTATTTTTGGCACATTATTTATGAAAATAATGGAAATTAGGAGAAAAGGAAGGTGAAAGGTCACAGGTTGCATGTGAGGAGGAAAATTAAGAAAAATAATGGAAAATTGAAGAAATTAAAGCCTTCATCAATAAAAAGACCTCAAAGCATCAGTTGGTGGCTTTTGTTAGTTCAATTTTGGAATTAGCTTTAGAGAGGAGAAGAGCACCAAGAGGAGAAATAAAGTAAGAAAGCAAGGGAAGGAAAGGAAAAGTAAGGAAATGAAAGGAAAACAAAAGAAGGACAAGGAAAACAAAGGAAGGCAAGGATCAAGCAATTTCAGCGGGGATACTTGCAAGTAACAGATTGCATGTGTGATTTCCTAGCTAGTTTCAACATGCATGGTATGTGAATGTCGGTATATGGTTCTTTTGCTATCATTGGCATGGATTTTGCCGGGATTTGACAATGGATTTTAGCCTAGCCTTTCCATTTTCGGATAACGATGGTGTGATGGGATTGTTCTCAATTTTGAGCTTTGAATTGCTAGATGGTTTTAGAATCTGGGGTGAGGTGGTCTTGGGAAAATTCTCAAAGGCCAAGGATTCCTGTGACCGGTAATGGAGGGATACATGGTAAAGCATGAGGATGGAGACATGAAAAATTCCTCAAGGATGGTGAAGAAATTCTGAGGAATCCAAGCTTGGTTCAGTTTTGTGATATCGACACTGGTTTAGGTGTGATCACAGTATGGAGAGGGTTGAGGTGGTTTAACCTCTAGATTCCCTTGGTTTTATTTAGATTGGTTTATCCCATGAGATCCCACACTCATGCTTGGAATATGGCATGGGGGTGATTGGTTGAACGAAAGATATGGTTCAACCAATCTATGGTTGGGTGAAACGTGGAAGTCTTGAACCTGGTTGGTAATTACCTATGGCTAATAAAAGCTAAGTTTATCTTGCTTTTGGTAAGGAAATGTATTGGTTATTATGTGGCTTTAATGGTTGTTCTCTTATGGTTATTTATTTGGTTATATGCTGGTTATAAGCATGGTTTTATGACAGATCTTAGTCATGAATCGTTTCATTTTTTCACTCATAACTGAATAAATAATGAATGTAAGACCCAATTGATGTTATGACAGTTTTCAGTCCCTTATGTTCAGACTTGCATTCATGACCTATAGGTGGCATATCTACCAAGAGTTTGACAAAATTTCATTCCTGGTTGGGGATGGTCAGGTTAAGTCTGGGTATTAGTTTTGGTTTACAAGCATTTTCTTCATGTCTTTTATGAGTTCTGAAAGCTTCATGGATTTTTGGGAAGAGGCTTAGCCCCAGCCCTAGAAAGTAGCTTTAATTCTCGCAATCACTGGCACAACACTGAAAGAAAAGGCCACAGTCGCACTGATGCAGGCCTATGGGAGTGGTTGGGTATCCATAGTCACATGGAGGCCTTGGCAAGGGAGCAATTGGGTCTCTAGTTCAGGGAAAAGGTGAGTTTTCTCCAGGGTTGGACACTTAGAGGGGTTGGGTTACTCCTAGAGGTCTTGTGCAGCCTGAGGGAAGTCGGTAAGGTCTAGTTATGTTGAATCCATTTCCTTAAGGTCATCTAGGAGGTTGAGTCATATCATAGTAACCCCTCATCTCATGTTTATAGGGTGGTATTAGAGTGAGTTGCGCTCTCTTTGGGTCATATCTAATACCACAAGGTGGCATCAGAGCATGGTTTCACTCTCTTTGGGTATATGTCATGTTGTCAAGGTTATAGTTGTCATGCATGGGATTAGGGTATACAATTGGTATGATCATGCATGATGTTTTTGTGATGTTATGTTATTACATGGATATGTTTATGATAATACATGTACATGATCATGTGGAATGATCTTGTAGATGAGATAAGACTCCCTTGAACATCACTAAGGTATGGATTTGGTTTATCTCACATGGTATACTTGCAAGAAGAAGAGAAATCAAAGACGTTGAGAAAATGGTAGACTACATTTCTTGTGAATCCCCCTACATATTAGTTGGGGAACAAGGAGAAGAGTATTCTCCTAGCATAACAGATAAATTGAGGAGCTTGAAGACAAATATCATAAGTTGCAAAGTAGACAATGACAAGTTGGTTAAGGCTTAGGAAAGACTTGCAATGGCTTAGGAGAAGAAGGTAGAGTTTAATGCAGCAATCCTTCAGAGCTTGTCAGATTTACAGAGGTAGGGACAGATGAGGTTCAGTCAAGAGTAGGAAGAGAAAACTAATGGAGCCTATGGTAGCATGTCTCGATCCAGATACATGTTACATAGAGGGGACATAACTAGAGGTGGCAGATCACTGGATACACCTGACATGAGGACTAGCATGTATGGGCATCATTATAGTTCCTCATCCAGGAGACATCATCACATACATCAATGTCATCATCCTTATAAGAGGGGTGAGTATTTACCTGAGGAGTTCAAGAAGGTTAAGCCTCCTACATTGACAAAGAGATGAGAAATCAGAAGATGCAGAAGCATGGTTGCTTGGAATGAATAAATCCTTCTGATTGCATAGTTATTCAGAGAACATGAAAGCTAAGATAGCCACTTTCAGTCTTAAAGGGAAGGCATATATCTGCTGGGAGGATGTAAAGAATGTCAAAGGTATTCAGGAAGAAGACTTGATTTGGGATGAGTTTGAGAGGCTCTTCAAGAAGAAGTACTTATCAGAGAGGTACTATTATGCTAGAGATAAGTAATTTTATGAGCTACAGATGGGTTCTATGATAGATGATGAGTATACTAGTAGATTCTTGGATTCGTTGAGGTATGTGCCATATCTCAAGGAAGAGAAGGCTAAAATTTAGAGATTCATCATTGGATTTCCAACAACATATATAGATTGGATTGAGTTTTATGAGCCTAGATTGTTAGAGGAAGCCATCCATAAATTGAAGCATTGTTATGAGCAGTCAAAGAAAAAATTTGAGCCTAAATGTGACTTGAAAGGAAATGAGAAATTCAAAGAAAAATGGCCACTGAAGTGGGGAAGATCTCAAGATGTAGGTGAGAAAGAAAATGATGCTCCTTATAAGAAGTTCAGTACAACTAAAAAGGAACATGTGTAGCCTGGAGAGCAACAAACTAGAGGTGATAATAGAGCACCTTTGCAGTCCATTGTAATAGGGAGGTAGGAGTTAGATCTATCGTGCTTAGGAGGCCCAAACAGTTGGGGACGTTGGTCATGGTATTCCTCAGATTTATGCATCTATTGACAACACGCAGGTGGATCACTAGATATCTATCATTGAGATGGACGGAAGCTTTGTTATCAAGTTATTTCTATTTTGATTGTTCTTGGATCTAATTATAGTTATGTTAATAGTGACCTGGTGGATAAGTGTGTCTTGAGAAAAAACGTGCATGCAAAGTCTTGTTTGGTGCAGTTGGCTATAGGTACGAAGAAGAGAGTTCATCACTGGGCAAGATCTCATGCATTTGAGTAGAATGGTATGCCTACAACAACACATTTGAATGTACTACCATTGGGATCATATAATATGCTTTTTGGCATGAATTGGTTGTATCTTCACTGAATCAAGATCGAATTGATATGACAAGGCTATTGAGTGCCTTGATGATAATGGCGAGAAGATAATATTGTAGGAGAAGAAGAAGCCTACATCAGTGAGGATGGTTACTGCTATTTAGGCTAAGCGTAGTTGCAAAAAAGGGTGTGTGATGTTTGCAATTTATATTTCTAGTGACAAGGGTAATGATGTTGAGGATGCATAAATATTCAAGAGGTACCCTATATTACAACAGTTTCAAGATGTGTTTCCAGTAGAGATTCTAGATTTTCCTCCACACAGGGAAGTAGAATTTTCTATTGAGTTGGTACCAGGGGAAACACCAACATCAAAAGCACCTTATAGGATGAGCACACCAAAGTTAGTGGAGTTGAAGTTGAAGTTGAAGGAAATGATTGACAAGGAGTATATTAGGCCAAGTATATCTCCTTGGGGTGCACCGGTATTATTCGTGAAGAAGAAGGATGGTACTCATAGATTGTGCATTGATTATAGGTAAATGAACAAGGTAATGATCAAGAACAGGTACCCATTGCCAAGGATTGATGACTTGTTTGATCAGTTGAAGGGAGCAACATTGTTCTCAAAGATAGATCTATGATCAGGATACTATTAGGTATGCATCAAAGAAGAGGACATCTACAAGACTACCTTCAGAACCAGGTATGGACATTATGAATTTTTTGTAGTTCCATTCAGATTGACTAATTCTTTGGCTACTTTTATGTGTTTATTAATAGTGTTTTGCATCCTTATCTGGACAAGTTTGTTATTGTATTCATTGATGACAACTTGATATATTCTAAGAATGATGAAGATTATATTGAGAATTTAGCAGCAATGTTGATATTGCTAATAGAGCATCAATTGTATGCTAAGCTTAGCAAGTGCAATTTCTTTCAAACAAAATTACACTAGTTGGGACATGTTGTTTCCAAGAATGGCATAATAGTAGATCTAGAGAAGATAAAATTTATCATGGAGTGGGATGCTCCTAGAAATATGGAGGAATTCAGATCATTCATGGGCTTAGTAGGTTACTACAAGAGGTTCAACTGGAACTTCTCACACATTACATATCCTATTACATCATTGAGGAGGAAAGGTAAGAAGTTTGAATGGATAGAAGAGTGTGCAACCAATTTTGAGCAATTGAAGCAATTGTTGACAAATGCTCCAGTGTTAAAGAATGCAAATCTAGATAGAGTTTGTAGTATGTACAGATGCTTGCAAGAGAGAACTTTGTGGAGTCTTGATGCTATGAGTCCAAGAAACTAAATGAGCATGAGCATAACTATGTGACTCATGATATTAAGTTGGAATCTATTATCCATGCATTCAAGATGTGGAGACATTATCTTCTTGGTAAGAGGTTTGTGTTGATGAGTGATCACAGTGGACTAAGATATCTATTTGACTAGTGGAATTTGAATGCCAGGTAAGCTAGATGGTTGGATACCCTTAGTGAGTTTGACTTTGAGATCAAATACATCAAGGATAAGGAGAACAGGTTTTTGGATGCTCTCAGCAAGAAAGTGCAGTTGAACCATGTTGTAGAAGGAGCTCATATGGGATAGATTTACAGGATCATATCTTATAGGTAGGACAATAGGATGACAAGTACAAGGAGCTTATTCTCAAGTTAAAACAGGGTACAGTTGATCAAGATGTGTATTATAATATCATAATAGATGGATTGGTGAGATTTAGGGACAAGATATACGTTCCAGATGACAGTGAAATCAAGAAGCTTATCTTGAGGGAGTTTCATGTAAAATCATATTAAGGTCACCCAAGATACCAAAAGACATTGACAACAATGAATAGGTTCTACTACTAGCCGAATATGAAGAAGGAAGTGGCAGATTTTGTGGCAAGATGTTTGGGCTGTCAGCGGGTCAAAGCATGGTGTAAGCATCCAGGTGGGTTGCTTCAACCGATCCCAATTCTGGAGTGGAAATGGGAGTGGCAAAGGCAATGGCTAAGGCTTTGGAAAGGCAAAAAGGTATTATTGGAACATTATTTATGAAAATAATGGAAATTAGGAGAAAAGGAAGGTCAAAGGTCATAGGTTGAATGTGAGGAGGAAAATGAAGGAAAATAATGGAAAATTAAAGAAGTTAGAGGCCTCATCAATAAAAATACCTCAGAGCATCAGTTGGTGGCTTTTGTCAGATCATTTTTGGAATTAGCTTCAGAGAGGAGAGGAGCAACAAGAAGAGAAATAAATTAAGCAAGCAAGGAAAGGAAAGGAAAAGCAAGAAAAGGAAAGGAAAATAAAACAAGGACAATGAAATCAAAGGAAGGTAAGGATCAAGCAACTTCAACAGGGATACTTGCAGATAATAGATTGCAGGTGTGATTTCCTAGATGGTTTTGACATGCATGGTATGTGAATATTGGTATATGGTTTTTTTTTTGTCATTGACATGGATTTTACCAGGATTTGACAATGGATTTTAGCCTAGTCTTTCCATTTATGGATAACCATGGTGTGATGGGTTTCTTCTCAGTTTTTCACTTTGGATTTTCAGATGGTTTCTGAATATGGGGTGAGGTGTTCTTAGCAAAACTCCTAAATGCCTAGTAATCCATTGATTGGTAATAGTGGGATACACAGTAAAGCCTGAGGGCAGAGACATGAAAAATTCCTCAAGGATGGTGAAGAAATTTTGAGGCATCCAAACTTGGTTTGGTTTTGTGATCTTAACACCGCTTTAGGTGTGATCATGGTATGGAGAGTGTGGAGATGGTTTAACCTTTGGATTCCCTTGGTTGTCTTTGGATTGGTTTATCCCATGAGATCCCACATTCATGCTTGGACTATGGCACAAGGGTGATTGAATGAAAGAAAGATATGGTTAAGCCAATTTATGGCCGGGTGGATCGTGGAAGTCTCAAACCCGGTTGGTAATTGCCTATGGTTACTAAAAGCTAAGTTTCTCTTGCTTTTGGTAAGGAAATTTACTAATTATTATGTGGATTTAATGGTTGCTCTCTTATGGTTATTTATTGTTTATATTATGGTTATACACATGGTTTTATGGCATACCTAATTCATGACTCTTTAACCTAATTGATCTTATGATAGTTAATTTGAGAAGGTAGAGACCCTTCTTAATAAACCTTAGGATTTTTTTTTCAGTCCCTTATGTTTAGACTTGCATTCATGACTTGCAGGTGGCATACCTACCAAGTGTTTTACAAAATGTCAGTCTCGGTTAGGGATGGTCAGGTCAAGTCATGGTTTCAGTTTTGGTTTACAATCATTGTCTTCATGTATTTTATGAGTTTTGAAAGCTTCGTCGATTTCTGGGAAGAGGATTAGCCCTAGCCCTGGAAATTAACCTTAATTCTCATAGTTAATGGCACAACACTTGCAAAAAAAGGCCACAATTGTATTGATGTAGGCCTATGGGAGTGAATGGAAACCCATAGTCACATGGAGGCCTTGGAGAGGGAGGGACTGGGGCTCTAGATCAAGGAAAAGGTGAGTTGTCTCAGGGGTGAGACACCCGGAGGGGTTGGGTTACACCTAAATTTCCTATGGAACCTGAGGGAAGTCTATAAGGTCTATGTATGTTGACTCCATTCCCTTAAGTTCATCTAGGAGGTTGAGTCATATCATATTAACCCCTCATCTCATGTTTACCCCAGGTAAGCTAGTGAATGTGGGTAGATGTGAGAGGAGGCGACGTTACATTCACATTTCTCCTAGCTAAGATTACATCATGTTCACAATGATAAAGACATGTCAACTTTAAATGTTTTACTTATAAATACATAAAAATAGATATTTGTTTTACATAATCTAAATGTGAAATAAAAATGCATCACCAAGTCTATTTTAAAGTCAAACAAATGCCTCTTAATCACCATCACATTATTTATCATTTAATTCTTAGCCATACAATATTCATTAATTAAAATTTTATTTATTAGTACCATTGAAAAGAAAAGTCAAAATTGTTTCATTATCAATGAAGAAAAAATTAAAACCTCTCAGGCATCCATGTAAGTTGTTTTGTTTCTCTTATGGTCCATAAAAAAATGTAATCAACATTTTATACATGAATAAGACCTCATTTTAGTTTACATAATGTTGCAAGAACTGTAATTTAAATAGACTAAACATGACTTTACCTAAGAATTTAATCTTATATATTAATACACATTTTTTTCATTGTTAAAGTCCTTGTAGAGTTATCACTACATGATGATTTATATTTGTTTTGAACTAAACAAGAAGAAATAACATGTGATATAATTAATAAACCAATAAGTAATATCTAAATCGAGACTAAATCTTCAATGTTATTTCTAAATTCACTATTTTCTTCTCATTTTCCTATTTGAGAAGGATTGTGAACTTGAATCCTTATTATCATAGTCAATGTACACAATTGGAAATACTTAGTTTTAAGTGTAAAAATATTTCCACTACAAAAAACGTGTAAAAATGTTTGTGAATGTTACTAATTATATTATAAAATGCCAGTAGAACAAATAGAAAAACAATATAATTAGCGAAATAAAGAAAACAAAAACATACAACAATAATATAAATGATGAAATAACGTAAGTACATATCACTCTCCATTGTCATCACCCTAATTATCTTCCTCACTTGGCATGATAACATTGTTGTTCTCAAAAATATGTTTTGATCTAGGGTCGTGTCTTAATACAAACCACCAATCCCTATCCAACACATCTAGGTAAAAAAACACTTGGTTGTAGTGTTTTGGGAAAACATAAGGCACCCTAGCTTCATGCCACATATTTCTAGAGTTGATAGATATCATCCCACTAACGTGATCTTCCTTTACATTATTACGATCAAAGGTGTCCGCTAATTGCACCTAAAAATAAACACAATGGAATGAAGAGAAGTCCACTTGAATGATCTCTTGTATCTTTCCAATGTAACCTAACATCCCTTGCATTAGGTTTTGATTGTGGTGGCTAGCAAAACTAGGTTGTTCAAACTTGACTTCCACTCCACAGTCTTGTGTCATGCATCCATCATCGACATCCTCCATGTGAAAATGATGTCCATATGACCACATAGATGGGAACAAATGTACCTATAAAAAAAGTGAAAAAATCATAGTATCATGTGTCTAATAACCCAAACATAATTAAAAATATAAAATATATATAGATGTTACAATTCAAAGGTGCAATGTGAAGTTAAAATTGTATAGAATGAGATTATAATTACTGAGTTTCTACACCCAATCCCTATGTTTAGCGCATCCTCTTCAGCATGTCGATAATGACTAGATGCACTGTATTTCTCTCTGACTTGATCAACAACCCAACTGTTAGGACATGTCAATGTCATATTTTCATTTAAATGATTAGGATAAAGAACTCTTCTACCATTCAACTGTTTCAATTCTTTCCTGTCACTGTCCCATTTCCTCCTCTTTTGTTCTTACAATGTAACCCGTGGTTGTGTCACTTCTATATA
>APFE031478590.1:11470-22075 GCA_000404065.3 Pinus taeda | reverse complement strand
TAATGTGTGGTAATTTGACAGTTAATATGCCTACACTTACTTTTTATCATGTGCCTCTTTCCATTTGCTTGGTTTCTTTTTTCTTCATCCTCTTGTCCTCCAGAACCAATACACCTTGTGTGTTGTTGATCGGTTTGATGTACTCACTGGCATAATAAAAAGACTCATATGATATATACCCCTCAGTCTTTCCCCTCAAACAAAACCTTTTAATTTCTTCATGTACCTATCTGAGAAGAACATCCAATGAAAAAATACCACCCCGACTAATTCAACCTCATCTTCTAGGTGAAGTAGAAGATGAACTTGCAAGTCCATGAAACTCGTCAGTTGTTCCTTCTCAAACATACAAACAATCTCAGTTATCTCTTCATGCCACTATGGAATGCTAGCCATGTGAATTTCCATTGATTTGATCCAATGTACAAATGAAAATAATTTAGATATGGCACATTATAGGTCGTAGGGGAAGTCATGGTTCACACACCCATGCATAATCAAAGGATAATGACACTGCACAATAAATAGTACATTATACAAAAATTAATTATAAAATATTCCATTACATAAAAATAAAAAATAATAATAAAATCATGTTTTTGACATATGTACTCTTAGAAGGTTCAAATGGTCATGCGATTTCAACCCCAAAAAATGGTCTTCCACAGTGAAGTAAGGTTGTAGTGAAGACCCATGTAAAGAAGGCACCCTCACACTCATTATAACTTCCTTTAAAATCCATGGGACGCCACCTTCTTTGAAAGACCAAGAGGGACCAACCTCTTATCTAGTTTCTTGTCTTTTCTAATGTTTCTTTTTAGTTTTTGAAGAAATAAGATCTCTCCTAACATCCAATGTGCCACTTTTTTTCAATGATATGTGCCTCTTTCTTTCGATGATATGTGCCTCTATAAAGAAGATGAAACATTTTTAAATATATGCATGAGATCTAGTAAGTGGAAATCTTAAGATGTTCCCAATATGGGAGCTCATAAAAGACAAATTTCCTTTTCATCCGAATGGGAAATTTCTCAACATAGGTGTCGAAGAATTATGGATCATCGAACATAGGCTCCCCATTTGAATTGAACATTTCTACAAACTCTTCCTTCTCTCTCTCATATGCTCTAAGCCATTCAGTTGGTGTCATTATTGTAGACATTTGAGTTCTCTTTGGCTTACCATTGAAATTGAATGTTGCTCTTCTGTAAGGGTGTTTTTCTGGGAGGAATACCTTGGAGCAGTCATACATTGGCTTTCATAGGTGGTCAGACCACCTAGTCTTCAGAGAAGGTTCAAAAAATTTATGTCCATGATACCCTTTTGTTACAAGACCTGCGAAATTATTGTATACATCCGAATACGTTAGAAAACATGAATATTAGAACAATTTCAATGCATTAAATTAATATGTGAAATAATATTGTTACGTATATAAACAAACAAATAAAAATTTAATTTACTAGAGAAAACTCCTAAGCCTGGATAATCATGTATGGTGTAAGCACATATTCTATACAACATAAAACTCCTCTCTATTGTGATGGGTCTTGATACACCATACACATGTATCCCATCCCATAATTCCTTCAATTCATCTACCAATGGTTGTAAGTAAACATCCATATTCTTCACTTGTCTTCTATTAAAGACTATGAGAGCCAACATAATATCTTCATTCTTCACGAACAACCATGGGGGGATATTGTTATTGATCACTACTACATGCTAAATAGGACTGTTGGTGTTCTGGAGGGAATATGGGTTGATTCCATCCATGGCTATGCTGATTCATAGACTTCATACTTCATCCTTGAATTTTTCAGATCAGTTTGAGTGTCATGAACCAATCCCTGTTTAAAGTGGAAGAAAAATTTGATATCAAGCCATAACATGGAGAGATCGATGCTTTGAAGCTGAACCACTGGTTGCAGCAACTGCAAGTTTATTTCAATGTCCATTAGATTGAGGAAGGGTGGAATATCTCATTCACGTGGCTAAAATTGGAGGGCCATGCACTGACTTGGTGGGAGAGCCACATGGAAACCTTGAGGTTGAAGGGAGAACCTCTAGTGACTAAGTGGGAGGATTTCAAAACCATCATTAAGTCACAGTTTTATCCCATTGGGTACGTGGAAGACTAGTGGATCCGGTGGCACTTCAAGCAAAAGGCAGGCCAAAGCATGTAAGAGTACACCACAAAATTAAAAACGATGGCTATAATATTGGGTACCTCTCCAAAGAACCCAGATGTACTCCTCAAGTATTTGGGTGGTCTCCACTACCATTTGTGTGAGAAAGTGATGTTTTCCAATCCTAAAACAATTGACGAGGCTTGTGTATAGACACAGTACCTAGATAACATAGGCTTAAAAAGAGCACAATCAAATGGATCGAAGCAAAAGGAGCAACACGATGCTTCTAAGGATGGAAAGAAGAAGAAAAAAGGGGGAAAAGATAAAAAGATGATAGCCACAACACACCAGTGCAAATATCCTAACAACCACTACAACCATTGCTACATTGATAGTCACACAGAGGAGAAGTGATGGAAATTGAATCCAAACCTAAAATTGAAGAACACGAAGAAAGATAATAATAAGAAGAATCCCATGACCACTGATTCAAGCAACCAAGTTGAAAGAAACTCAGACATGGAGGAGAAGATCATCTGTACATTAGTGCAGAAGGAGGTGAATCTGAGTAGCCTTCAATAATAGGAAGAGAAAGAAATGATCAAACTCTTCCATGTACAGATACAAGTCAAGAAGGTGAAGATTGATGCTCTGTTTGACTCACGATCATAAGAAAATCTCATTGCAGTAGATATGGTCAAGAAGTTAAGGCTAGAAGTTCATGATCATCCAAACCCCTATCCATTGAGATGGGCACATAAGGATGCAGATATTAAGGTAACAAAACAATCTAAAATCAGATTTGCTATCAATGCTTATTTTATTGATGAACTAGATCTGAATGTGGTTCCCCTTGATGTATGTGGATTCATGTTTCGGAGTCCATGCATGTACATGTGTGACGTATTATTCATGAGGAGAGATAACCAGTATTGTCTAATAAAGGATGGAAAGTCATTCATCATCAATGCACACAAAGGCAAGTCGAAAAATTCACTAGTAAGTGCTAACCAAGACAAGAAATTGATCAGTTCCAACAAGAAGTATGTTTTATTGTTTTTAAGAAAAAAATCAGTGTATAGAGGAGTCAATAAGATGCAAGGCATCCATAGAGGTGTGTACTAGGAAACAAAAACAACAGTTGGAGGAGTTGTTACATGCATACAAGGATGTGTTCCGAGAGACTAAAGGGCTACCCCCTAAGAGAGAAGTGGAGCACAAGATCCAACTGTTGCTAGACTCCCCATTACCAAATATTGGGTTGTACAGATAGTCTGTTATAGAAGCAAGTGAGGTGAAGAAATAATTGCAACAGCTGTTGGAACAGGGTGTCATTCGACCAAGTACATCACCATGTGGGTCACCCATCATCATTGTGCCAAAGAAGGATGGGACTTGGTGGATGTGTATAGATTATAGGGAGTTGAGTAAAATCACGCTCAAGAACAGATACCCCCTGCCCAGGATAGATGATCTGCTAGATTGGTAGCAGCAAGAAAAGTATTTCACCAAGTTGGACTTGAAGTCTAGATATCACTAGGTTCGAGTCAAAGAAGAATATACATCGAAGACCGCCTTCAAAACCAGGCAAGGTTTGTATGAGTGGTTAGTTATGCCATTTGGCCTATGTAATGCACCAACTACATTTATGGGATTAATGAATGATGTACTGAGTCCTTTTATAGATTCAATTGTTATTGTCTATTTGGATGATATACTGGTAAATAGTGCTACCTGGGAGGAGCATATTTCACATTTGATGTAGGTGCTGGAAACAATGAAGAAGCACCAGCTGCTAGAAAATCTCAAGAAGTGTGAGTTTGCACAATATTCCTTGGTGTATTTGGGATATGTGATTGGTGGAGGAGAATTGAAGATAGATCCTTCCAAAATGGAGGCCATCATGAAATTGCTGGTGCCTACTAATGTTACTGAGGTTAGGAGTTTCATTGGAGCAACACAGTACCTGAGGAAATTCATAGCCTCGTTTTTAGCGGTCGCAGCACCGCTCCATCCACAACAACAAGTGGCAAGATTTTCTAGTCAGGAAAAGGTTAGCAAAAGGCTTTCTTCTAGCTTAAGGGGACTTGACCCAAGTTTAGAGCTATTCTCACCAACCAACAAAACCCTAATTTCTAGCCCTTTCAGTAAAAAACCTACATAGCACAGGCTGCTGTCTCACCCGAAGCAGTATTGGGGGATGCTAGAACTAGTTTTCTGCATCCAGAGGCCGATGTGACGGTCTTCCTAAGGTTCTTATAGCTTAGATTTTCCTTCGTGCTGACCTATTGCTTCCGACTAGTAGCCACTGCAGCTCTACCGAAATAACCTTCAGACCTTCGCGAAGGTACTTGATTGTACTTAACAGACATAAAAGACATAGGTTCACTACTTTTTCATAATAAACAATATATTCTAAAGCGTTTATGACCTAGATCTG
Source organism: Pinus taeda (assembly GCA_000404065.3). Classification (NCBI taxonomy): domain Eukaryota; kingdom Viridiplantae; phylum Streptophyta; class Pinopsida; order Pinales; family Pinaceae; genus Pinus; species Pinus taeda. Next base: position 17,500 of record APFE031478590.1, on the reverse strand, counting down.
CCTTCGTTTAGATCTACCCCTTCCGAGCAGTTAACTACAACAAATTTATTTAACAACTTCTCGAGCTCCACAAAGGAGGTTGGTTATACTTATTATGCATAAATATTACATATCTATTGTTTCGTGCATAAATAAAGAATTAATTCACATAAAATATATTACAGAGTGAAGATACATAAACTTAAACAAAGTTAATAAACAAGACACAAATGCATAGATTCGGCTCAAAATAGTCTTTATTAAGATGTAAACATTCAGATACAAACTTCTTATCCCTGCGTACCCAACTGTAGGGGCCCACATACTCAGCTGCGGACTTACCAAGGTCCCCGTGTACTTAGTTGTAGGAGACTTCCCCCTTCGCCTAAGTACCGAAAACAAACTTTTCATGCCTTAGCACTGTGCCCTTACACTAATTCTCTATCAAAAGTTATCTCTTAGACTCGCTATGACTCAAATATATATAACCTTTTTGTTACAATACCATGGCGTGTAGACCATGGGTGAGTCTCAAAACTAACCTATCACCTACCCATACAAGGGAATAATGCCCCTTTAACTCTTCCTTAGCTTCGTGCTCCACTTCCATATTTTGTGGAAACTTTACATTCTTTCACAAAAACTATTACAAAACTTGACTGAATTTTTTTTACCCAAGGACCCCATCCCAACACTTTCAATGAGTTAAAGAAGAAGATCATTGAAGCACCAATTCTGGCATTACCAAACTTGCAACGATCCTTTGAAGTGGAGATAGATGTGAGTGAGTATGCTATGGGAGTTGCCTTGATGCAGGGAGGAAGACCTGTATGTTATCATTTTGAAGTTTTTCATGGGGAAATGCTTAACTACCCTACCTACGATAAGGAGCTCTATGCCATGGTGAAAGCTATGAAGAAGTTGAAGAACTATTTGATGGGAAAGGAGACAATAATCCACACAAATCACCAGCCGTTACAGTATCTACAGGTCCATAATGAGCTACAACAAACTAGACATTACAAGTGGATGGGGTTTTTACAACAGTTTCATTTGGTGATCAAGTATAATAAAGGTAGCACAAACAAGTTGGTCGATGTGCTTTCAAGGCCACCCACATAAAATATTACAGCTTTGGGGACTCTTATGCACATGGAGCCATTCACCCATGATGTATGCAGTGAGGCATATTCAGAAGATGAGGACTTCAAGGAGGTGTATTAGTAGTTCCAGAGTCAGACTCATGTGCACGATGGTGATAGTACCATTGATTACCATCTCTAGGATGGGTTACTCTATAGGCTATATAAGCTATGTGTTCCTAAAGGTGAGTGTTTTTAGTTGATTATAGAGGCTCCCACCTCCAAGGTTGTAGGACACTTTGGTGCAGGGAATACCATGAATAACTTGTAGAGGTATACATATTAGCCCAAGATGCAAGAACAAGTGGTTAGGTTCAAAAGAGGATGCATGCTTTGTTGTACCAACAAGCCTAGTAGCAAGAAACATGGTGTGTATCATCCCTTACATGTACCTACTTTTCATTGGGAAAAAATTTCCATGGACTTTGTGGGAGGTTTACCGAAAAACAGGAAGGGACATGACTACCTATTCATTCTAGTTGATAGGTTCAACAAATGTGTGTTCTGATGCCATGTAAAAAGACCATCAATGGACAAGAAGCAACAAACTTGTTATTTGGACAGGTTTGGGTACACTTTGGGATACCAAGGACCATCATTTCAGACATGGGTACAAGATTTCTCAATGCATTTTTTACTAAATTGTCGGAAAATATGGACACAAAGTTGAAGAGATCTACAATATTCCGTCTAGAGACAGATGGGTAGATAGAAGTAGTCAAAATTATTTTGGTGTAGCTTCCAAGGGGTTACAACTAGAAGCATCTGAAGATGTGGGATGAAAATTTGGTATATATACAACATTCTTATAACAGATCGCTCCACACTTCTACAGGAAAGTCCTCATTTGAAACTTGTTTTGGATATTTGCCACCTTCACCTTTGGATATTTCATATGGGTAGCAAGGAGAAGTGAAGGAAGACATTACAGGAGATGCTTTGAGGGCTGAAAAATTTATAGAGAAGATCAAGCAGATCCATGTACAGGTACATAAAACATTGTAGAAGTCGCAAGAGAAGTATAAAGGCTAGACATGATCAACATAGAACAGAGAAATCATTCAAGGTGGGAGACAGAGTATGGCTATAGTTGAACAAGGAGAGGCTGCAAGAGCCTCGTAATAAAATCAAGGCTCTAAGGTATGGTCCTTTTGAGATATTGGAAAAGGTGGGTGATAATGCTTATCACCTCAATTTACCACCATATATGAGCATTTACTCAATTGTAAATGTAGAGAATTTGAAACTCTATCAGCCTTGCATGCTAGATTAGGAAGAGGAACATGTCCTACCTTTTGTGGAGGATTTGGCACCAGACACTTAGGCAAAGTTATAGAAGATACAATTTTTTAGAAGAGGTCTAGAAATATAAGACAAGGGTAAAAATACCTTTGGTATATTGGGTTGAAGGGACAACATCCGGATAAAGCTAAATGGTACACCAAAGAGAAGGTGGGGGATAAATTTCCTCACCTCATTCAGTAAAATATTTTGGGGACCAAACGCCTCCCAAAATGGGGAGGTATGATATGAATTGGATAATTATATTGTTTTTCATCCATCTTGATGCATTTGGAGTGGAAAATGTGGAGGAATCAGCTCACAGGACCATTTTTACTGGCAAAACCCAGTTTGGCAAAATGGGGTTTGAAACCTTCTAGGAGAGTTTTGAGGCATCAGACAACATTTTTTGTGGGTAAAAATTTGTTTCTTAATTGCTGCAGCTTTTAATGATATTATACACATAGAAATATTTCCAATGGCATGAGAATTGCATCAATCAAAGTCCGTATGAAAAAGTTATGCCAGTCATAGTTTGCCTTCCTGTTTTCACACCTATAGTTCGAGAGGATGCTGCTTCAGCCCCCATTATTCATGGAAAAGGGGTTAGCCATGTGTTTTTAATGTAAAATACTCTAGAAGAGTATATTTTGTACCTCTAGTTAAGTTGATGTAGTCAAACTTAACCACTAGTAGGCTATCATGTTGTGTTATAACTGGGCCACTATGAGGAAGAGGCATTCCATTCTTTCGAGAGAATTTTGTTCCATAGTTGAGAAAAGATAGCCAGAAGAGATAAGAGGTAGAGCACACAGAGAGGATCTATCCACTGTAGCAGCCCACGGGCCACATAAATTACTTCTTTGTATCTACAACCATATTTCTAGACAGAGAAAGAGAGCGAAGCGACCTAACCTTCTAGCTGGGTTTTATCTCGAAAGGGTTTCCCATAGAGAATATCTTGTGTATTATGTGTGTGTGAGCTTATTTTGTCATTCTCTACTTTTCTTCTTGATTTAATTTTACATGCATGCACTAATTACAATTAATTTTACAGATCTAGAAAGTAAATAAAACTGTAATAGTGTAAAATCTCATATTTTTAATATAATATTATCATATCTGTTGTGACGAACTATCCAATGGAATATCCATGACAATTTACAGATCAAGAAGGAAGGCCTAAAATTTAATCCATGGAGATGGATTCCCAATGGGTCGGCTAAGAGTAGGAGGAGGAGTATATAGGCCTTGCTTCTTGATTGTAGGTTTGGAAATGACACAAGCATCGCAAGATCTGATGTACTTCTCAACATCTTGTCAAAGGTTTGACCAATAAAAATACTTATGCAGTACCTCCAAGATCTTTTCTACTCCAAAATGTCTAGCTAATCGACTGTAGTGCGCCTCCTAAATCATCTTGGCATGCTCACTTGAAGGTACAAAAAGGTGTCCCAAGTGGCATAATAGCATTGTCATGGAGGTGAAAGTCTAGAACCTACTTACTTTCTAGGAGCATCTGGTATGTGGTGCCGAATTTTGGATCACTTGTGTAAAGATGTGGTAATTCTGAAGTCTCATGTCCATAAGAGTCAAGCACGGTGGTTAGTGCCATGACAAGCAGTCATTTGAGCCAATCTACAACATTATTGGTGCTTCCCTTTTTATACTTAATGTTCAAATGAAACTGTTGCAGGTATGTGGACCATTTATAATGGTGATTGTTCTGCAACGTTCCTTGTGTCTGTATGAACTACAATGGTCGGTGGTCCATGTGGATGATTGTTTCCTTCCCAGGAATGTAATGCTTCCATTGTTGGCGGTTCTACATAATGGAATACATCTCTTTATCATAGGTGGGATATTTCAGACTGTGTCTGAAAGTGTTTGACTCTAATATGCCACTAGTTTCCCCTGCTGGGTAAGAAATGTACCAATAACATAGTCAGAGGCATCTGTCTCAATCTCAAATGGTTTTCGTAGGTTTGGTAGTGTGAGAATTGGTGCAGAGTAGAGGCAATTCTTCAACTTGAAAAACACCTTCTGTTGGGACTCAGACCAAAAGAAATTTTCTTTCACTCTACCCTTGGTGACTTGAATCAAAGGCCAAGTGATATCAAAGAAACCTAACATGAATCTGTGGTAGAAATTAGCAAGACCCAAAACGTTGTGGAGTTATATTAGTCTGGTTGAGGCTGGCCAAGCCCAAATAAATTGTATCTTGGCTGGGTCCACGTGCACACCCCGCTCATCAATGATTTACCCCAAATATTAAACCTGGGTCATGCCAAAAGCACATTTATCCAAATTGGCACACAATTTGTGTTGACGCGGGGTTTGGAGAACCTGTCGAATATGGTGAAGGTGCTCTTCCCAACTCTTGCTAAAGATCACGATGTCGTCCAAATAAACTACCGCGAATGAGTTGGTGAAGGGCCACAAGATGTCGTCCATCAGCCTCATGAATGTTCCAGGGGCATTCTTCAACTCAAAAGGCATGACCAACCATTCAAAAAGGCTCTTCTTGTATTTGAAGGAAGTCTTCCACACATCAGAGGGTTTGATTGGTACCTGGTGATAAATGGACTTCAAGTCAATCTTGTTGAAATATTTGGCCCCCTTGAGATGGTCCAGAAGGTCATCAATCTATGGAATTGGATACCTATTCTGGACTATGATCTTATTCATCACCTGATAGTCAATCGACTGTAGTGCACCTCCTAAATCATCTTGGAATGCTCACTTGAAGGTACACAAAGGTGTCCCTGTTACACTAAAAATTGTCACCATGACTATCTGCAGTTAATATGGCTCCATCAATAATCATATTATCCTCCTTGTCAAGCCTAATACCTCTGCTCTCCATGTCAAACTTAAAGAAAGAGAGAAATTCAATAAAAATCATGTTTGTCTCTGGGCACGCATGTTCTCTCTACCTTGCCTGCGTGTACGCATCCCAAGCTCATTGTACCTACGTACTTGTACGCTCTGTAAGTCAAGGGATGGGTGCGTACTCCTGTAAAGTTCAAAAGGCGTGAGTTTCATCTTAAAAAAGTTACTTGTGGTCACTTCTAGAGCTTTCTAGAAGAGTGTTTGGCATGTATTGAGCGCCTCCAGATGGTTCATGCATCCCTATGATAGAGGAACTTATCCCATCAAGAGAGGAAATACCCCATCCAAAAGAGGGAGTATCCCATTGATGTTGGACCTGAATAACTTCCTCTAGAACACTATAAATACAGGCATTGGGCAAGAGAAGGAAAAGAAAAAAGATGAACATTCCAAAGGGTAGATGCTGCTGGAATTAGGACTTCCATTGTATGCTTGTGAGGAGAGATTACCATCCTTTCTTGTTTTAATTTGGAAGTGGGTGAGCTTGTCAAAGTAGAGGAAAACTCTTGCTGGACCCTGGGAGGAACTTGCACAACACCAAGGCTCAGGTTGTAATGGTTTCTTTTTTGTTTCCTTAATACAAATAAGTCATTCTTCTCAATGATTTGTTCTTAATGAATTGTTTCATATACTCCTTGGTCTATATGTTGAATATGCTTTGTTTTATGGAATATTCAGGTGTTATGTAATCGTTTGATTGTTAGTGTATGCAGGTTTCGAAGTGAAGGAGGAGCTC
>APFE031478586.1:36167-97151 GCA_000404065.3 Pinus taeda | reverse complement strand
TGTAATGTAAAGGAGGTTGCCCCCTCGAAGAGGCTGAATTCTAAGGCGTTGATCTATCTTTTCTATCTTTTCTTGAGCTGGTTTCATAACACGACGCCTATTCTAACTACCTATAGGAATGAACATCCAAACTTGAATGGGATAGCCAAAAGGCTTGATAATTTTTGTTTCATGAAATTTTGTTGGATTTTCTAGGGTCGATGCATTCGTGGGTCACCTCGGTGATGCTATCTGATCATGTTCCCATTATCTTGCAATGGTGTAGGGATTTTTTTTTCCCAAGGAAAAATCACAACTTTATTCATAAATGAACAAAATTACATATTTTAGATGATTAAAAAAGCATATGCATAAATAACCAATCCTAGAATCCAAGGTCAAAAAACAAAAAACTCAGAAAATAATTTACTCCCTTTTGCCTTTCTTTTTTTCCCACCTTCCTCCAACTATTATTGTTGGGAGTGGAAGATACAATAGACATTTGCATTTTTGTTATATTCGTAGGTGATTCTTTATCTGAATCTAAACTTTCTGGTGCATGTATTCTTGTGGCGCCACTAACGTCTTTTTCAGTTGCGATTTTCTTTACCTACTATTGTTGTATGGAAGGCATAGGAACTATTGAGGAGTTATGTTTTTCATCATTCTTCTGCATAGATTCCTGGGGCTTCTAGAGATTGTCGTTTGCAGTTTTTTCTGTGATTTTCATCTTTTTGGTTTTGAAGCTTGTCGCTTTTTCTTTTTTGGATCTTCTTTTGCTTGTGGACAGGTGTTTTGAAGGTGACTGGTTTGTAAACACATATGGAAACGAAAGGCCATATTCTCATAATTAAGTGGTTGTGTTCACTTCAGATTATTATGGAGCACAATAATTCTGTCAGGTAATCCTTTACTAAGATCCACCTCTATGCATATTCTGGAAAAGGTGAAAATTCCTTTAGAGGCTCGATCAACATCCACTTTTAAGAACTTCCCCAAGGAATTCCCTATTCCTTGTAATATTGTGTGATGCCAAAAATGAAGAGGAAGATTATGTAGCCGGGCCTAGACTGGCATTTTGGAAACCACCATGGTATATGCGTCAAAATCTGGGAACCATGGTGTCAAAATGAGACCTCCATTGCCCCAGAACCATGGTCCCTCTTTTAAAACATATTGCAGATCTGTTGCTAAATCAAACTTGAATATGAAGAAAAATTTTGAGCATAAATGAACTTCACCATTTTCTATCCAGGTAGAGTATATCCATTGATGTAAATTCTCTGATTTGGGCCAAAATCCATTGAATCTGCATATTATTGCTTTTGTATAAAATTCAGAGTACATCTCATTAACTTCTCGCATGTTGATTGTCAATGTCGGCACCTAGTTCATTTGTTCCGCAATATAAGGACTAGGTATTTTGAGACATTGTTCTTCCTTAGCTTGTAGTTTGATCTCCTTTTAACTGCATCATTGAAAGAAGTTGGGCCTTTGGAGCTGGTTCCTGGACAACCTCCAAGTAGACGTGATTTCAAGATGATGGTAGAATCATTTCCTATACCATAGTCATCTAACTTGACCCCTTCTTGCAAATATTTCCCCGCATAAATCAAACTTTGAAAACATTTTTGAATACCTATCTATTGATGAATCTTCTGTTGCAAAACTTGTGCTCGTTCCCAGATCTAATCCTCATACTTACTAACTGCCCAGTCAGGGATTTAATAAATATTTGGGCTAATTCTCTTTCATTTAGATCTGAGGGTTGACAACCCAAATCCGTCCTCTTATGGGTCGGGTCTCCAACATCCATCTCTGGGATTCCATCAAGCCTTGTTTTTAAAACAAACTTTGTTGTTCCTTCCACCTGATCGATGAGTGAGAAAGAGAGAATAATATCTTGACACAATGACTCTTCGGCGAGATCGAGTGATTTATCTGCACCTGCATAAAAAAGCTTATGATAATCGATAACCTTTGTTGAGATCATGTTTGTGACCACCAAATCTTTCCCATGTGTTTTCCCAGAGCACAGATTACCATAATGGGGAATGTCGTTCAGATCTAAAACCAGATGGAGCTCCACGAGGCCGGGTGATTTGTAAATTGTAACCCTTGCTATCCATTGCTCAATGCTTTGACTCTCTCTCCAAATTATACTTCCGACCTTAGATCTACCAAATCCAGAGATTGTTTGGCTAGGGGCGGGTCTGGAGTGCTCTTGTCTCCATGAATTTCTGTAAAGGATTTGGAGTTGATTCCGATGAGGCGTATCCCCATTGATGTAGGTATTCACCTTCTTTGGCTTTAGATCTAGGATGGGGAAGGGGGGGGCCTGTATCTATAATTGTAGAGACAACTCTGCATAAATGTAGCCATGAGTTTTCAATCCAATCTGAATCAACGTGCAGATAGTAGGAAACCTTCGCCCGATTAATAGATATAAGTCGATGCTCGCGGGGATCCCATTCTTGCCCGATGATATGCCATCACAATCGGTGCATGTAATCTACAAACTTTTAAAGTTTGTTCTCCCATTTGCGGGTCATTTGGCGTGTCTGTGACTGGTGATCTGAAAAAATTTCGTCGATCTGTTTCCCATCCGCTCAATGGCGTGGGGATTCTGTTCACAAAGGAATACCATTTAAACTTAACCATACTTGGTTAAAGGAATGTGAATTCGTGTAATTGATGTGAGATTTATGGCCAAAGGCGGAATATCATGAAAATGATTCTCATATGGATATGGTCTATTGGAAACTATTAAAACTTAAAAAGGTGGTATGACATGGATTAAAAAAAGAAAAAGAAAAAAACATCAAAGAATTATATGAAATTGACCAAAATTTCATGATGATTTCTAACCCTTCTAATTCGGGTTTCTTTTATGATACTTGGAAACAAATGGAACTAGATCTTGAAGGGAGAAAGAGGCATATTCTAAATCAACAAGAAGCAAAATGGAGGCTTAAAGGTCATGCCATTAAGATTGTTGAGGGTGATAAAAATATATTTTTTTTCAACAATTGCTTCCCAAAGAAGTGAAAATACCATATGAGATTTGAAGTTGGGAAGCAAACAGACATACTTCCTCACTGAAGGAACTACATGAGGAGGCGATCCAGTTCTTTGGGAATCTATATTGTGTTAGAGAAGGGGTGGACATCGATAATCAATTAGAGGTCATCCAATTTATCTAAGAATGTTTGATGAGGGGGAAAATGCAAAAAATTTCAGGACGATCACATATGATGAGCTACAATTGATATTAAAATCATTTGTGAGTTACAAAAACCCTGGGCCAGATGGGTGGCCAGTGGAACTATGTTTACATTTTATGGATCTCATGGGTTCTGACCTGCTTCTTCTTGTTGAGGAATTATGGATCTCCTATAAGATATTTGTTGTTATAAACTCCATGTTTATTACTTTGATTTCTAAAGTATTAAAGGCAATATCCTTGATAGATTATAGGCCAATATCATTGTGCAATATTGCCTACAAAATGATTTTGAAGATTATTGCAATGTGGCTGAAGGATACCATTGTCAAAAAATATTGCACCTAGACAATTTGGGTTCTTAAAGAACCGAGAAATTCAAGATGCAGTGGTGATTATATAGGAATATATGCACTCCATTAAGCTAAAAAAGAAGAATGCATTTTTATTTAAATTAGATATAATAAAAGCTTATGATTTTGTTGACTAGTGTTTTTTATGATTGATCCTTCACAAGATTGGTCTCTCGGTGGAGGTAGTCAATTGGATTATGGCTTGTATCACTTCTGTAAACTTTGTAGTATTGATTAATGGGGTGCTTTCTTGATTCTTCAAGGCCTCTAGGGGTTTGAGGTAGGGATGTTTTTTATCCCCTCTTTTATTTTTGCTATTCATTGATGGGATGAGTAGAATGATTTTTGAGGCTCATCACCAGGGTTGTTTCTTAGAGCTGTAGACCACCAAAACATTTCCATCATTCAATTAATATTTGTGTATGATATCTTATTTCTTGGGAAGGCTTTTGATGGGGAATGGAAAAATTTACACCATATTATTTTCTCTTTTGGTCATGGCTCTGGCCTTTATATGAGCCATGCAAAATCTATGTTGATCGATTGCAACATTGGAACCAAACATTGTTGTGGACATTGCTGATGTATTTGTTGTTGAAGTAGTCCCAATGGATTTGGGATTCAAATACCTTAGTTTTCATCTGAAACCAAATAATTATGGCATTAGAGAATGGAGTTGGATGATTGAAAAATTCGATCAAAGGTTATCCAAATGGTCTCTAAAGTGGTTGACACTTGGTGGCAGGTTGATTCTAGTTCAGTTGGTCTTGCAACACATCCTTTTTTATTAGATGCATATGTATTTATTGCGTCACAATATCATCAAACAAATTAATTCTATTATTTATACTTTTATCTAGGTCAGTGCCAGTGTCGTCAAAAAGATTCATCTGGTTCGGTTGGAAGATATCTCCAAGAACAAAGAGGATGGTGGATGGGGTATAATGAATAATGAGAAGCTTAGCTGGGATTTGCGAGTGAAGAGCCTATGGCATGCATTATGCAGAAATGGCATCTAGCAATGTATTATAAAGGAGAAATATCAAAGGAACACGTTGATGACTAAGTGGATAAAGGTTGGGGCTTGGGCACCTTGCTTGGTTTCATACATATGGAATGGTTTGAGGAAAATTAAACATTGGTTGATTGGGAACTTGAGATGGGATATTGGACTGGGCACAATGGTGGAGATTGGGTTGGATCCTATTCGGGTATTCACTAGTGATCATCCATTTCCTATAAGACTCATCAAACATATCCATAATATGGGAATATGTTATTTAAATAAGATCCAAGTGGCATATGATCCTAATTTTTCAATATCCATCCTGGATAGCTCGTGGGATTTGGGTCTTTTTGGGGAAATGGTTGTGTGGTGGGACTGGGGTTTCATTGGACCAAGCAAGTGTGTATTATGTGTGGCTGCACTTGAGGATGTGACACATCTTGTGCTAAATTATCCATTTGTTGCAATGTTGAATACTTTAAAGATATCTGTTGATTGGAATACAACATTCGTAGATGCTTGTATACATGATTGGAAGATGGGCTTCAAGGAATATCGATCTCTTCCTTTCTATATTATGTGGAGCATTTGGAGGTGCGAAAATGCTTGCATTTTTTAAAATATAGCACTAGGCATAAATTTCATCTACGCTAAGATTTGTTCATACTTCAATGAGATTGGACCTATGGCCAACAAGGGACCATTGAAATGCATCAAACTTGTGGATATATGGAGTAGATACCCAGTTCGATTTTTCAACAAGGTTACAAATAAGAATATATGTGGTGGTGGGGCATACATTGTTTTAAAGGTTGGCCAATATTTTCATTTCTATTGGAACAATGGGACTCCAACACTAGGGTGGAGATCATTGCACTCTAGGGTGTCTTATATTGCATTGAATGGTTATCCATTGAGGTGATGGATGTATTTGGTGACTCCAAAGCGGGTATTGAATGGGATGTAGAAAAGATTTTCTTCTATCCTCCTATGCTTTCCTGTTGGATGTAAAGAATGAGGAACATGATTGGTTTGTTTGGTGGGTTGAATTTTGCTCATATTTTCTGGGAATAGAATGGAACTATTAATGCTTTATCTAAAATTGACCACATATATCATCTTGGGGAGGTCATCTATTCTGCCTTCATTAATGACAGATATGATGGGATTGGGAAAATCCACTTTACATCAAGGAAAATATTTAGGAAAGAAATTTATCTTAATTTTTATAAATCTTGGTGAATATTACTAGTTCCTAATGTGCAAACTATAAAATGTTTGGTGATAATTTTATTAAAAAAATTGAAATTTCTAATGATTCTATATAGTCCTTATAAATGTTTGGCGATGTTTAAGGTAAAATATTTTTATACTATAAAATTTGGGCTAATCATTTTTTCAAAAAAAAAGAAAACTCACAAATCTTTTTTTTTGAAAAAATATGGAAAATTAGCCCACATGTGAAAATTGGCCCCTAAAATTTTCCCTTCTTTACATAAATATTTTTTTTAGAATGATGACATTTTTGTTTTTTTTTTTTTGTTTTCATAATAAAAACTGACATATTTCTCTTTAAGTTGTAGAGAACATATATGTAATTTTTATTACTTTGAAATATCTTTATGACATATGCTACATGGGATATATGGACTATCTTGTTCATAAAGTCTTCTTTAGATAATTGTGTTATTCAAAATGTATTTTTTTCTTAAATATAAACAATTTATTATTAATATAAAAATCTATTGGTTTTTTTCTTTCCTAAAAAAACACAAAAAATAATGTCATTGTAACTTCAAAACAATATGATGTATCATCAAATTCGAGGGATGACACCCCATTCATTTAAGCCGAAAACAAAGTACACAATTTTAAGAAAAGCCACAGTGATTTAAAAACAATCCAGCCTCTTATGCAAAAAGTAATTTATAATTAAATTAAAATAAAAATAATAAAAAAATTAAAATTAAATACATCTGGTTGCACTCTAAGAGCAAAAGATTCGTAACGACATCTATAAACTGGGACATCTGATTTATAGACTCTCGCATTAACTTTACTCGGAGCGCCACATCCAGTGCTTAGTCCTTAAAGGCACTGCTAGATAGACTCTATAAACTGAATCTTTGATTTAAAGACAGAGACCGAGGCGATCCAGCAATTCGCTTGTGTCACTTAGAGTTATAAAATATATTTAATATATATTTATAAAGTATGTCACATGGAGTGTTTTTTGTTTTGTTTTGTTTGTTTTTTTTTTTTTTCGAAGGTGGCAAAACCTATCAAACTCAGGTGTCAAACCAACAGTGAGGACAGCCATCTCTGGCTGCTATCCGCGAATGTCGGTCTGACTCATCACTGTTATCAAGGAAAACCACGCCACCTGAAATAATCCGCTGGTGGTCCGTAAGGGAGCAGGCTTTCACTCCTACCAGATGCCTCTGGGTCTTGGGCCGTTAACCTGTTTCCTTACGTCCGAGGAAGACGAGCTCTTAGCCAAGCAGAAGCAGTTTTACGGCATACTCCAGGCCGAGTATGTCACATAGAGTTATAATAATAGAATTTTCAAATTTTATTTTTTAAATTAATTTTTTAATTCTGGCAAATAGATTTTTAAGCCCATAAAATTAGTCATTTCATTCTCTTTTCTAATTAGAAAATTGGAATATATCTTCAAAATTAAAAAATTATTTTTACAATTATGAAATATTTGATGTAATTATTAAATATTTTAAAAACTTTAATAAATTTTATAGTTTATTTGAAAAATATGAGAGGTCAAACTTTTTGACCGCAAATTGATTACAATATAAGCCGTCTTTCACAAATATAATAATATGACACATCATAAAATTCCAGGAATGACATGCCTCACCTTCCTATTCACTTTGGTGAAAAAAAAACAATTTAATTTTAAAAGAAATTATTAACCTAAATAAGTTAAAAATGCATTTGAAAATTTTATGATATAAATTGGTGATTTGTTGATCTTGCTTACCAACCTTATCATCACATTTGAAAATTTTATGATATAAATTGGTGATTTGTTGATCTTGCTCACCAACCTTATCATGATAATGAACTTTATAGAAATTCGAAAGTCCACTCTCATATTTCTATCTGATTTCTCAAAAAAACTTTGATTTAAATTTTATGAAATCATTAAAAATATCTTGAATTATTTTAAATACACCTTCAAGTTATAAGATTAATAGATATTTATTTTTAACTAAATTTTAGCGTAACTTATCAGTCATCATTTACGACTAAAACAAAGTATATAATTATTTACAATAGATTTTAAAAGCAATATAAATATTTTTTTTAAAACATTTTAAAAAATCATAATTATTATTAAAAATATTTTAATTTATTTTTATAGAAATTAAAAATAAATCTATGAATATTTTTTATAATTTTACATAATTATTAACTAACTCTTTGTTTAATTCTTTAAAAGTATTATTTTTTTTATAATAATTATGATATATTAAGTTATTTAAATAATAAGTAAAATTAAAATAATATATAAAAAATATTTTAAAAATGAATTTTTTAAATATGTAATATTTTTTTTTTTTTAACTCGCCATATTTGATAATAATAAAATTAGGAATTGCCCCAAAAGGTGCAAATAGGATTTTGAAATTGAAAAAATTGTACTTTGACTATAATTATGGAGCAACTAAGTTTTGCCACATCACTTAAATTTAGTTTATCTGTAAGGTTGTCCATTTTGTTAGGATCCTCAAATTAAGAAGAAGTTGTAGTTTGTGTTCCACAATCATGCTCTTGAAACATTAATTATAATGTGAAATACTATAGTCTCCAAAAACTAGAAAATTTAGTTTATCTGTAAGTTTGTCCATTTTGTAAGGATTGTCAAATTGAGAGGAAGTTGTAGTTTGTGTTCCACACTCATTCTCTTGAAACATTAATTACAATATGAAATATTGTAGTCTCCAAAAACTAGAAAATTGATTTTATGTCATTGTGAACAAATTATGAGTAGAAATATTAAAAAGATTTATGAATGATTAAATAAATGAAATATTAAAATTATATCTTACTTGGGGCAAGCACCTATAAATTTCATAAATTGGATACAAACTGCTCCTTTTTAAATACATTCAAAACATATTAAAATATATATATTTATATATAAATAAGATTCTCAACCTTTCTTTAAATGATGTCATTATTGTTTATAAACTATTTTTTATTAAATAAAACAAACTATTCCTTACAAAATAAAATTGAAAATAAACGAAATCAATATTTCTTAATTTTTTTTCCTATTTAATCTCAATCTAGCTTACAAAATTATTCGTTATTACAATCTGAAATCATATTTTCAAATACTCCAATAATTGTTTTGTTTTGTTTTGTTTTGTTTTTTTTTTAAATTAATTCTATTAAAAAGCTTTTTGTCTATAATTAAATAAAACTTACTTAGATTTCAATTTTATAAAATAGTTTTAAAATATTAACTAGTTGTGAAAGTCACATTGTGAACCAATTGGTTGGAATGGGCCATTGTGAAAGCCACATTGTTAAATTTACTCAATATAGAAATAAATATTAAAAGCCGAAAATTAAATCACTCAGGTATAAAAAACAATTTCACACAAACTGCTCATTCAAGATTAAAATCAATTTCATAAATAAGTAATTATTGATTAAATATTTTCTTTCCATTCCTTATTAAAAAATCTTACAAAGAAACCAAATTCTCTTTCCATTCCTTATTAAAAAATCTTACAAAGAAACCTTCGCATGTTGCCAAAAACAACACTGTACAGTCACAAAAACAACACTGCACAGTCACAAAAACAACCCTGAAGTTGAGTAAAAAACAACGCTGCACAGTCACCAAAACAACCCTGAATCTGAGTAGAATGACTACTTCAGCAAGTATGGCTCATTGTATGTTTGCAAGTATGGAGAGGTTTGCACGACTTTTCCATAGGAATATATGGATCCATCTAATAATAGGTTGTATGGAAATGTTATGTATGCTAGAGAAGCTATACGAGAAGCTATACAAATCCATGTAAAGGAATATGAGCGGCTTGGAAATGTCTTTTTTCTAGCGGCTTCAGTGCTCTCTCTTTTTCTGTCACCCAATCTATTGAGCTGTTACTATGATGAAAGTCTTTTCTTTAAATTGTCTTTATTTTTTTTCCAGAGAAAAGAGACAGTAACTTTTATTAATGAAATAATAGAAAAGTTACATTTAGCCGTTGCACAGAAAAACTACTGAAGACAGCCATAAGGCCCTAGTGCTAACGAACTCATGAGCATCGTTAGACAGTAAACGAGAAAGAGAGAAGAAAGGAGGGAGAAGAAAGAAAGGGGAAAAAGCCCCAGCATGAGCAAGAAAACTCGTGCATCAAGTTTTCCACCCTTTTTTCTTGTCGACCTTCCGCCACTCCCCCAGAGGAGGCTCGGATGAAACAATGACAAACTGGGAAGATTCATCCAGCTTCCCTGATTCTTTGTCCGAGTCTGAGGTGTCTGATTGGTGTTGCCGTTTGTTGCCTCCCATGATCTGGTCCACATTTGTCAACTCTGCTTTATCTTGCTGAGTCTCTACTTGGTTTGCATGTGGCTGTGAAACCTTATTAGCTGATGTATCTTCCTTCTGATTTTCTTTTTCAGCTTCCTCTAAGGTGGTATCATCCTCTTCAGCCTCTGTCTCTACCTCTTCTGTTACCGGAGGGGTTTTCTTTTTAGCAGTTCGCCTCTCTAAGACTTCATTCAAATTCTGCCATCCTCGGGACTTCCTTTGTTGTGGCTTGCTCTTACTGGGGCATGCTTTGAGCAGATGACCTGTTTGTTGACATCCCCTGCACCTGAAAGCTGTGTTCTCATAGTCCAAAGATTGTTTCCACTGTATATTGTTAAAGGTCAGGAAAATGCTTTCAGGAAGTCCTTTGCTGAGGTCTACCTCAACGCATATCCTTGCAAATGTGAAAATTCCTTTTAAATGTCTATCTGTATCTATCTTTAACATTCTTCCAAGGGAATTCCCTATAGCTGTTAATGACTTGAAGTGCCAAAAATGAAGAGGTAAATTATGCAACCTTACCCAAACTGGCATCCTTGAGACCACCATAGTATTTGCGTCGAAACCAGAAAACCATGGTGTGACGAATAACCCCGCACTGCCCCAGAACCATGGACCTTCATTGAGAATTTTATCCCTTTCTTCTGTTTCAAGAAATGTTACTATGAAAAAGCCCTTTGCGCAGAGGTGAATCTGGCAGTCTTGTGTCCAGACTGTGTGAATCCATTGATACAGAGCTTCGGTTTTAGGCCAGAATCCATTAAACCTACATATAACCGCTTTATTTTCCAGATCTGAATAAATACATTTTACCTCTGGAATATCCAAAGAGATGGATGGGTTTTCTGGAGATTGATCCACAATGTACTGCCCTGGCGGAGTCTTGGAAGCTGCTGTTTCTTTTCCCATTGAAGGGGCTTTCCCTTTTGCTGCATCTCGATATGAACCTGTAGTTTTTGAAGTTGACCCCTGAAAGCCTTTAGGGCCTGCACCCGAGCTTCCTCCTCTCAGCCTAGTGCTTATAATGATGGTAGAATCTCTGCCAATACCATAATGCTGTATAGTAAGATTTTCCTGTAAAATTTTACCAGCATGTATCAAACATAGCTGGTTTGAGGGGATGCCCGTAACAACATGGATTTCTTCCTTTACTTTCTTTATCAGCGTTCCTGTCCCGATTTTCTTGCAAATAGTTTCCCCTGATAACAATTTTATGAAGATTTGGGGGCGTTCCTGTTCAAGAATCTTATGAAAAAACTTAGATTTATTTTCCCCAAAGCACAACACAGATTGAGGCCCATAGGCTTTACAAACCGACCCAGGTCTGCTAGCGACAGAGAGGCACGCATCATGTTCGAGCGGCAACAGAGTGCCGAGGAATGGCCGAGGAGCATGGGATCTACCTTGAAGCCCAAATGCGCAGACAGGGGATAAAACCCAGGGCATAATACCGGCGTGAGATAACGGATCGGCCGAGCATTGAGGATGGGTCAAAAGATTTGAAACGTTAAACCCCGACCTCTGAGATATGGATGCCAGAGTCGCCCTGAGTAAACCATAAAGAGCCAGCAAAGGTAAATGAGACTCGAAAAACTGATAAAACGATACCTCTGGCATCTTTCTGAGAAGAAATCCGCCCCCGCCCCAAGGTACAAGCGCAGAGGCTCCCTCAGACCCGCTCCAAACGAATCCAACTTTGTCCAACGCATTGAGGGCATGGTCGACGCTTGAAGCAGCAGCATCGAAACATTCAGAAAGGATGTCGTCAAAGAATGGACCTGAATCATCGACCAGAGGAGAGCAGACGGCGGCGGCCCTGGGAAAATCTACAGAAAACCTAAACGCTTTTCCTCCCGCGCGCTCCATTTTTTCCATTCCCCAATGATATAACTGACCAATACCTTTAAATTGTCTTTATACTTTTACCTGGAAATCTATTTTTAAAATTAGTAATATATGAGATACAAAATCAATTTTTAGATATGTTTTTTTTAACAGGGAAATTATAAAGTAAAGTTACTTTTTCATTTTTCCCGATACTATTCAAACTATTCCCATTAAAAATTTGTGAAGGTTCCTATTTGAACTCTAATTTTGAGGCACCTAAACCTCACCTTTTGGATGTGGCTTGACTTTCTTTCTCATATGACTACTTTGTTACAAGTGAGAAAAATGATATGGTGCATAGAAAAGTACAAGAATACAAATAATTTCAAATTGCACTTTAGTGATTATGTAGCAAAATAAACTAAGCTTAAAAATTGTGTCATGGTCTGTCACTAAGTTCATCATCACATGCAACCTGAAGTAAACCTTTGGGAGTTTTCAGGACAAAGTCTCTTAATCAAGTGTTAGTGAAGTTTAGGTCCTTGAATGACAGTGAGAGCTTAACATTATAATGCATGAGTGTACAAATGATTACCAAGAAAGAATGAATCTTTTTTACCAGTTATGGTTTAATCTTTTGTTACCTATTTTACCAATTATGGGTTAATCTTTTGTTACATATTTGATATGAATACATTTATGAAAAGGGATATCATTCCTGAAAGATATTTGATATGCAGACTGAAAAGACATTGGTCGAAAAACCCCAAAGCAGGTACATAATGTCTGAGTTTATTGCCTTCATGTGATGTGCAACTAATACAGAAGGATCCAAGCAAGCAGCTAGGCGGTGGAGCAAGTGGGAATGATGACATCAAAGGGCACAAATAAATTACCGGAAGCCAAGAAAATACAACCAACATTTAAGCCCGATGTTAAGGGGAATTGTTGCACCGCTAATTTTGATGGTTGTTGGACCAACATACCTCCATGCCTCTTCATTATAATGAACTACCTTCAACTCCAAAAGCTGAAAGTTTCTTTTTCCAAAAGGCCTAAACCGGAGTTAGGCTTGAACAATAAGTATTCATGTTACAGGTCTCCCTTCATCATTTCATTACAAACACATTTACAGTTCTCCTGGTAATTAATGGATACTAATGCACATTTGATTTCGTACCACTTACAAAACTAAAAACTAGACCCAGACCTAGATGGAAAATGCCATGATGGCCTCCAAAACATTTGTGTTCTTAACCATGAAATATACACCATTTAATTCGAACACTTGTATTCTTATTCCACGAACCCTCAAACCTTAACGTCAGAGAAGAAAAAGAAACAAAAAAGATAGATAAAGACCAAACCAACCATTATCAAAATTGAGTTTGCACAGGCTTTAACTCTTGCAACTGCTTGAATTTCACCCATTGCTTCACCCATACTTTGCCCGCATACAGCTTGGTTTTGGAGCCGTGTTTGGTCTCTATTATGAGAAAGTACAGTAGGCCCGATACCACTTGCTCCTGGGCTTTTACCACCATGGAAAACAAAATACCAACATTATGTTGCATGTTGTATTCATCGACAGCGCGGATGCCCCCAAGATGAGTGGAAGCATCCGCCATTATGCAGATACATGCAAACAACAATATCAACACCACCATTGTTCTGTTGTGCCTTGTTCTGCTGTGCCTCAGCATTTTAATCAACATTTTCATGTGCATCGACATTGTCCAAAAGTTGACAGTTATCAACATTATTTCTCAAATTACTCATCTATCCTCATCATCCTCGTCTTTTTCTTTCTCCCCCACTAGCTTGAGAAGTCTGGTATTCTTTATTGAGGCCATGGGACTCTTCTATTTCAGAACCATTACAACGCAAGTACAATGGATGAAATGGGCACGCTCTTTTTGCTGCTACTATTGTGAAGAAGAAGAAATTGTTGCTTCAAAAGTACAAGTACGATACGAAAGTGGGGAATTTGTACTCTAAGAGTTGCTACCAGAGGATATTTCTAACAGAGGTTTCTGGCCTTCAGTGGCTTTGAGCAGGCCAAACTATAGCCTTGCTGTAACATTTGGGCTGCTCGCATTGAAGCACAAAAATAACAAATCGGCGAAATCTCGGATGGTCATGCTCATGACCACCATTCCGCAACCTACAGATTCTCTGATCATCATGTCCATGGGCCACCATTCCGTTCATAACTTAAATGCTTTTTGATGTAATGAAAGGTTCATGGGCACCATTCAGTTCATAACTTAAATGCTGTTTGATGTAACGAAAGGGACGTGTCAATTTAAGATCAAAGAGATGTGTCAATTTAAGAGTTAAGAGGGAGACCAAACAAATGTATCAAACCATATGCCAGATGTCAACCAGAGAATGAAAATGTAGACTACTACATTGATTCAAAAGAAGGCCTATTGGCCTAAAAATCCAATTGATACAAAATTATGATGACTTTTGTAAATTCAAAATTGGGAAAAATATTTATGCTCATTGTTCCATCATGCAAATATTTTCGATTATTGATAAAAGTTTACCTATATTTGAAATTTCTACTAGATTCTTTATAGTGAGAAATATGGTCATTTCATCAAGCCAACTCAAGTGGTTGTATAATAAAAGTTGTTATTTTTTCTACCCAAATTCAAATCCCACAATTGTCAATGACGAACCTATGTCTTTCCTTGAGTATCATCCTCAAAATGAGGGGAAGTATGTTGGAGATTTTCCCTAATCCCTTGTTTTCTAAAAAGGAGAAGAAAAAGAAGAAAAGTTCATTTTGCTACAATATTAGCTTACTCCCACAAAATATTTGACAAGTATTAAGTGCCAAACAAACTTTCCATAAAATATGCTTGCCTTAGAACCTTTGTATGAAAACATCAAGTTTCATATAACATGTTCTTTAGTGCTTAAAATTTTCCTAAAATATTTTTCATATGTCACTAATTATACTAAAAGATGAAGGGGTCGCACGGGGAGGGGGGAGGCATGATGGGATCATTCTTGGTCCCAAAGGAATCCTAAAAGCAAACTTTGCATTGGATCTTGAAGAATCTTTGAATAACAAGGTTGATGCTTACACTCTTATTTAGTGACCACTCCTTGCAAACTAGGAATAAGAAGTCTAATTGTTATTTGGGATTTGAACTTAGTAATCATTTTAATGGTTTCAAAATCCCTCCCTTCTAATAATACTGTCACCTCTGTTGTAGCAAATATTGTAAGGAAGCTATTTGTTTCCAAAATATTTCATTCTTCCAAGTCCCTTAAGATCAAAACTACCAAGCAAAAAATCAAGCCAATCCAACCTCATAACTTCAAGAATGGATCCTATGGAAAAGAGAGATGTTATAATATCACCCTATCACTTAGTGATCTCATTATTAAATCATGACTTGTACCTTCTCATTAATTAACCACTTGGTGCACAATCAAGATAGATGGATTACATATGAGGTGAAGGGTAATATAATTATTGAATAATGACTTGTACCCCTACATTAATTATCCACATGGTACACAATCAAGATAGATGGATTGTATATGAGGTGAATGGATTCAAAATGATTTGTATATCGCCCGTTTTCATGTGCGCTCTTAATAATGACATGCTTTATGAATGTTGTGTGTGGATTTGTTTTAATTATGATGGGATATTGGAGTTGGTCATGGATGCATGCTCTGCGGGCAATAATAATGACAATAGTATAATGAGAGCCCACCCATATTTATGAATGATTCTTCAAAATTTAATCTTAATGGATTTTGGCTTAGGTTTCCATTATTTGGTTATTGGATGTCGGGTCGTGTGTGTCGAATCCTTTAGTTGGATTTTGAAAGCCACTTGTATATCTAAGATTGAAGGTCCACCGTATCCATGTGTCATCCATAATGTGGACAATTTTCCAATTTGTGAATGGGATTTATTTTTTGGGGGTTCTAGTGATTTCACAATATTTTTCTTTGGTTTCTTCAGTTTGGTTTTTCCCTTGATTGATTGGGTAAGCAACAAGGTATTTCTAGTGTCTAAGTCGAACTTATATTTTGATAAAAACTAACAAGCCACTCTTTACTAGTTTTATGGATTATAGGGAGGTTAAAGACATCTAGAGAAACATTTGTTGGCATCAAGATTCCATCCACTATGTGATCCATAAATTGTTGTGGATATTCAACTAGACAATTCATACAAGTAGATATGATAAAATATATTCAAAATACGTAATATATACTATGAAGGTTAATTTTCCTTATATTCTTGGATTTATTAACTTGTTGTTTTTACTTATGCATGCAATACATGAAATATGAAAAGCAATGAATAATGGAAAAAACGAACACTCAGAAACTACAATGACACAATATATGCTCTAGGAAACCCTTATGAGAGAAAACCCATCTGAAAGGTAAGTTTGCTTTTTTCTCTCTTTCTTGGAATGACAATGGATGCAAGTACAAAAGAGTGAGACCTATGGCCCATGGGATGCTAGAAAAAATAACCCTCTTTGTTTGTTCTCTATTCCTATCCACTTGCATCTACTTGACTCATCTATGTAATAAAATGCACTTGAATAGAATGGAACCCCTTTTCCTCCTAGTGGCCTGCTTTTAACACAAACTGATAGCCTACTAGTTGTTAAGTTTGACTACTCTAACTATTAACTAGAGTTACAATGTTGACCTTTATAGAGTCTTATTCATTGTTTTCATGTGGCTAGCCCCTTTTCCATGAGTAATGAGGCTAATGTGGCATCCTCTTGAATCATGGTGATCAAGACAGGAAGGCCAATTTTAAGGTGGTGTAACTTTTTTATACGTACTTTGTTTGAGGTATTTCTTGCATCATTGGAAAGGTATATGAGTGTAGAACAAATCTAGGGGATCTCACACAATAAATAATTTTTTCACCCAAAAACACTTCAGGAAATGCCTCAAATTGTCTATGGAAGGTTTATAACTCAAATTTGCCAAAATGGGATTGTTGATAAATATGGTCTCATGAGCTTTTTCCTCTAATTTTTCCACTCTGAAAGCATCAAGATGGATGAAAGATAATATAGTGATCCAATCCAGATCACGAGGACTAAGATTGTTCAACTTATAGTTACATAATTATGATCATTTTTGGCATAGAAAGATCTACAAATCACTCTTTAGAAGTGGAGTGTAAAATGCTTGGGAACTTGGACCACAACTTTAGCAAAAGAAAACAGTCACATTTCAGGATGTCCACCAATGATGTACATTTGAGTATCAAGGAGGAGATCATTGTGCAACAAATGCTTGAAGACATGGGCATTGAAAATCAATAATCAAATCAAATGAATCTAGGGCTAGAAGAGGCACAACATTATCATGTATTTTGTTAAATCTTATGCACTATAAAGCAATTTGTATCTTGAGATTTTTGTAAAGAAAATATACGAGTAAGAATAGCCAGGATGCAATTCTCAAAGACATAGGAACTCAATGTATGTGGTGTTAGGTTCCATATTTTGAAGAATTTAACTATGTACAATTGCTTGACTCTTATCATAGTTCGTGAATGGCCAAACAGCTTAATCTTGGCCAGGTTCATATTTCAATTTACTTGTCTTAGAATAGAGAATAAAGGTCTGTCCAAATAGTTCAAGCTTGGTAGATAAGTAGATAGGTAGAGAAGCAAAGGAGCCCAACCGCTTAATCTGGGCCCTTGGAAGAGATAAGGGTAGACTTAGATAGGAGGGCAGCTAAAAGAAAAGAAGAGAACCAGGGTTTGCTAGTTCAAATGCACCCAATGAAAATGAAGAAAAAATGTTAGGTGTAATAGGATGGGTAAGTAGTTTTGATGTTGCAGAAGCAGTTGCATGAGTGTTCTTCTTTCTCAAAAATAGTTCATCTTTAATGGTATCACAACTACCATGGCAAAGTGTGGTGGCAAATAGGATGTTTCATGTCTAACTTCCCCTCATTCCCCTCACACCAATCACTTACTAACATCTCACCAGGATATTGAAATCTGCTCAAAATCCCTAGACCATTCCATTTCAGGTGAAAGTTTCAGCAAAATAATGTTTTCTCCATGGGCTAAGAAGCCACATTTCTTGTGTAAAATCTTTCTTCTTATGACCCTTCCTGTAGCCTAAGTTTTTTCTTTTCAAGCTTAGTGCTTTGCTAAACATCATACCTTTCATATTAACATGCTAACCCTATTTATATAGCTCCCATGTAATGTTTCTCTCGCCCCTATTATACTAAATACACAAAAAATCCCAAAAATATTATGAATATCCCCCCCTTGGCTAAAGTTATGGCCATATGTTAATTTCTGTTGGGAGTTATTGGTCCACCCGGGGCCAATAAAAAACCCTCCACGCGCTCCATTGGAGTTTATTTAACATCCGGTTAAATAAATAACCAGCTCGCCCACACCCAAAGTTGAAACATATCACGAACCCCGCGAAAACATTATAAACAATGAAATATTAAATGTGGGTCCCCGCCCTGCAAACCTACGCTGTTTCCCACTCGCTGCTAGTCGTCCGATCGTCGCGCCTAAATCCAACGGCTGTCAGCGATATCAGAACCCCCCCGATTGCCGAACGATAACGTCTAGGGGATGGGCGGTATTTCCGCTGTACGAGAGACGTGTGTCAGTCTCCTGGCGTGATCGGAGCCCCCCCTCCAATACCACCCAGGCCCAAAGGCGGTGCGGGGAATACCGCTTACTGCCCTACTGCCCCCCGTTGACGTTATGCCATGTCACCTACTTGCGTCACCACCTCGCCTCCGTGTCACCCGCCACGTCATCCGACACGTCATCTTTTGTACCCCACTACACGACAAAACCACACGTCACGATGACGTCATTCGACAGAAATGCACCAAAGCATGCCAAAGTCAAAATTTTTGTTAAAAAGAGGTGAAAGTGTCATTTTCGCTTGTTTTTGTTTGTCTTTTCTGTGCGACATCTGCATGCCAATTTACACCCAAGGATAGTCATTCGACCACACAGTTCGCCACCCAACAAGTTTACTCCATAGCTTGGCCCCTCAGCTCGGCTCGCCACCTGTGAATCACTCATTTCACCGTTAAAACAGGTATTTACATGAATTTTGCTCCCGAACCCTGTTTTTCTTTAGTTTTCTCTGTAAAATTGCCTGCACAACCCAAATGTGAAGAAAAAACACCTTGCTGTCCTCAAATATACACACCATAACAACTGTTTTGTCCAATTTTTACCAAAAATCCTGCAAACTCCCTCTCCCTCTGCAAATTTCTCCCGCATAATCGAACTCGAGTCCACTCTGGTCTGAGATTACTGAAGGAAAAGGCCCTGAACTGTTTCTATCCATGTCTTGCTAAAAAACTCTGCGAGCTACATTTTCCTCTACAAATTCTACCCACTGAGTTAATTTTGAAGTCGAATACGGTCAGTATTTCCGGGAGAAAATCCACATAGCTATTGTTTTTCCTATTTCACTTACACAGACCCAAAATTTCCAATTTCAAAATCACAGACAGTTAGACAGTGGAGGCTCCAGTAGCCCTCAATATAGCCCCTCTCAATGCACCTCACAAGGAATTGGAATGGTTGCCATTAGCTGATAAAGATAATCTAATCCAAGACTTAACTGGTGACAGGAACCATCTCCAAGCATTTTGTGAACTAAGGAATAGTTATTTAAGCAAGAATGATTTTTATGGGATATGGGAATCAAATTTACCCATCTACTACCTCCCCTCTGTCAATGTTTTCCCTGAGATAATTCGCCTTTGCTGTGAGAACTATGAACCAACCCAAAGGGCAGTCAAAACTCCATCTGGAACTACCCTCTTTCATGTAACTCTTGACTCCATAAATCAAATGCTAAACTTCAAACCAACTCAACTTCTGTTTCCTCTTACCATGAAATTCTTGCTTGATGAGGGCCCCAAATTGTCCAGTTCAGAGATAGCTCGCATTGCCCAAATGTTTATCAAACCAAACTGTCAGCCCACTGAGCCACCTCCTTTTCACTATGCATGGTTCAATGAAGTGGGTAAATTACTTGTTGATATGATATCTTACATTCTGGGGTTCATGACAAGTGAATATATTGATGAAACTACACTAGTCTTATTATCCATATTCACCCCAGGGCAGCCCTCTGTTGTCAAATACAACTATGCTAAATTCATTGTCAACAAGATCCATGACCAGCTCTTGAATTTAGACAGGGAGGGAGTCTTCAAATATTCATCCTACATCTATCATTTGTTCCTATATTATCAGCCAGATAGTTTCCAATTTCCTATCAGGAAATTGGACTCTAAAAGAGAAAAGAGGTCTGTGATTTTTTGGACCTCAGTCTTTCATCAATTCCACAACTCTCCTTACTCTTACTGTGAGTTTATTGACATGTTTGTCTATCCAGTCTCTTCTCTCCTGATAAGAACTCCTCCTCCTAGACTGTCTTATGACATGCAAAAAATATTACAGCTCTCTAAAAGCTACAAAATAGGTGACTGGTACTTCTACCAAGATCACACTGTTATCATGATATAAGGCTGTGAGTTGTGCCCCTACAGGCTGCCAAGATATGTGCCAATGAGACTGTTTGCCTTGGAATATTTCAGGCAATTCATCAATTCAGATTTGACTCATTTTCATAGTACCAAGAAAAAGGCTCAATTGAAATTAAGAGACCAGTTAGGCCCCTACATCATGAACAAAAAAGAAGGATGGAAAGAGGTCGACCAAATATTGGGTGAAAAATTTAGATTAAAGAGGAGCTTTTGGTGGGTACCCTATGACCCAAATGGCTTTATCAATGCAAGAAGGATAAAATATAGGCTGTCAGCCTATGAACATTGCAACATCCCTGAAATAGAACAATTTTCCAACCAAGATGAGTGGGTAGAAGGCACACTAATTGAACAGCTCACTGAGGAAGAGAAAATGGAACAAAATATGAAAAATCTTGAAAAGACTCTTGACTTAGATTCTTTTGGGTAGGTGTCATTCAAAGTGCCATAGCAAACCGGAGAGGGCACTTCAACTGCTGCAGCTTCACAACAAGCTGCCCAAGAAAGGACTACTCCAACAGCAGGAACAACAAAGGGCAAGGAGGTAGTAGACACAGAGAAAGGAACAATGACAAACCAGCCAACTACCTCAAAGGCATAGGGTCAAGGGCAAGCCCCTTCATTACAAACAGAGGCACCAGAGGTACCAACATTATAAACTCCTCTCAATGAGGAAAGGAGCAAGAAAAGGGACATAGAAGAGACCACACCTGCAAGTGAATCAACAGAGCAGCCAGGGGCCAAAAGGCAAAGAGTAGATCCTCTACCTGAAGAGGAAATTAGTGAAGAAATCATAGAAAGCCCAAGAGAGGAGAGGACAACCAGCGAACAGACATCCACCAACTCTCACAGGTAAGAAATGTAGAGGTAGCATGGTATGGAAGTTTCTTCCTTAAGGCCGCAAAGTAAGCAACATTCTGATATTAAAGGAACATTCATGGACATTAAGGCCCAAAATGAGCCATTGAGAATACAACTTTATGATCAATTTCTCAAAATGACACCCTCCCAACAGCAAAGACTAATGGCAGCATATGACATTAAAGAGGAGAAAATGATCTTTAGTCATTTTAAGCCTAAGGTTCAGCAACCATAGTCTGCAGCTGATTACATAAGAACAAATCTAGAGGTCCTTGCTAAAGATATACACCCAATGGACCAGATTGAATTGCACAAACAAACTGGTGAAATGGTCTATGCTACATTGGCAGACAAGGTAATGCTGGCCCACCAATTGAAGGAGTCATTAAGTAATACATCTGCCCAATTGGATTTGGAAAAGATATCTTCCTTAGCTAAAGACAACATAATAAAGACCCTAGAAGAGATAATTATTGAGCTGGGACATGATCCCAAGGATGCCAAGGGCATCAAAGCACTGATAAAGAAAAAGGAAGAAGATATTGCTGCACTTAGGAAGAAATTGAAGCTGCCTGTCACCATGCACCCACAGACTACAGAACTTGCACAAGAAAAAGTAGAAGAGACATGATGGATTTGATGATGAGGATGAATCAAAGGTTAACTGAAACAGAGCAAGAGTTGGAGAAAGCATTGCAATCCAAGCAGGGAGAGTTGACCTCCCAGCCACCTGAAACAGCTCCAACAATTACCACTACTTGCCCCACAGTCACAACAACAATTCCTCCCACTGTCCCAACATCAACAACAGGTACATCAGCCACAGATGCTTTAGCGGCAACAACAACAACAGGACCAGATACTAGCATGAGCATGGAAGAAATGATGAAAGCAGTAAAAGAGCTAGAAGTCCAAATGTCAGAGCTTAAAGAGGAAAAAGAAAGGTTGGCCAAGTTAGAGGTAAGTTATGACAAATCTAAGATAACAGTGGCAGAGAAAACCAGAGAGGTAAAGGCCTTGGATAATAAGGTGAAATCCTTGGAGAAAGATCTCACCCTTCATAAACCTCTAGCAGAAATTAAAACAATTTTGTCGACCAAAATTGGCCAGTCTATCACTAATCAATGGCAATCAATTCAGATGATCCATGAGCAAATTGAATTGATAGAAAGGGCCCAAGTAGAGATTCAAAAGGCCAGAGCATCATTGGGAAACATGCCCGAGCTGGCCAATAGACTAATTCATTTTTTGAACACTCACACCAGGGAACAACTAGTAGCTCTGGAGATCAGGGACAAAACATGCACTATTTTAACAGTGAAAAAGGTGCTAACCATGAGGAATTTTATACAAAATCTGGAAAGAAAGTGCCAAGAAATGCAGATGGAAATAAATGCCTTCATAGAGAAGTTTATAGTCTTGCAGCAGAAGGGTCTACCCAGTTTGTTAACCAGCAATCAAAGACTGTTGACACATGAACAATATGCTCACAGGGTAAATACATATGTTGCCAATCAGATCACAGCATCATCAAGCACTTCAGAAAACATAGGACCTCCCTCTTGACAGAGCTTATATGACAAGTTGGAAAATCTGTTCTATATCGAACATGAGATAAATAATCTTTTTGAAGTCCAGCCCAACTTCTACAGGTATATTGAAGCTGATGAAACATTAATAAAATTGCAAAGACACCAGTTGCCAACAGATCAATGGTGGCAGAGCATGTTGGAGGTCTTACCAAGGCAGTTTTGATTTTTCTTTATCATCTGCATTTAATCCGATGGCAAAACACGTGGCACATATCATAAAGGTGAAGACAACAGAGAGGAGTCAAGCCGGAACAGCAATGCAGGAACACAGAATAAAGGGACAGCTACCAGCCGACTTACTCTATTAAAAAATTCAAATATCTCTGACCAACTAAACAACCAGCACACCAACATTTACTCCTGCATTCATTTCTCTCATTTACTTCTCCTATAAAGTAGATGAATGAAGTTATTGCAGGATATTTTTCCATAAGATATTTTGTAACTCCTTTTTGTATAAATACCACCTCGTGAGATGTATTCTGGGTTGGTGATATCTCTTTTGGAACTGCGCTGTAACTCTGAGAACTCTTCTGAATAAAAGGCAGCTGGAATGCGTTGTTGATGAACTGAACTCTTTGGATGTGGGATTGATGACAATGGACTATGTTGCAGAATTCTTGAATTACTTCATGGATCAATAAGTCTTTTTAACTCATGTTTTACAGTTTTTGTGTTTTTATGTATCATCTGTGTTCATAATCTTAACAGCAGGGAAAAAGAATAACCCAGAACTTACTTCACTGTACTCTGTGTTCAATCTTTGTTGTTTTTTATGTTTTCTTCAGAAACTAGCATAAGTAGGAATTCTTTATTGCTCCTGTTTCCCCTGGTTCTTACATCTTGAGTATACTTAGGGAATTCTTAAATTGTTCCCTGAAATATTCATTCACTTTCCCTCTGCCAGCATGATGAAAGACTCTTAATTGCCTTTCACCCCCTGACCTCCATGTCCATCCAATATCAGTTCATAAATTGCTCCATGATCTAATTATCTTGCTCTGTAGTGCCTCCTCTGTCAAAGAAAAACCATATCCAACAATATACACTCTTAGACTCCATAGCCCAATGGACTGAACTTATCAGACTTTCACCCCTGTTTTATTGAAAATCATCATCCAACAAACTTAAAACAAAACCCTGTACATCATAACTAGCCTAAAATACCTTGAAACAAAGCTAAATTATAAAGAGAGAGCCCTCTCTGGATGGAGATTGGCTAGAAGCTGCATCTAAAAGATTGGTTAGTGGTTACCTCGGCCGTATTCCCTTTTCTCACAAGTTTTGGGGAACAACCAGAGTGATAACATGTGGAAATAATGAATGAGTATTTTTGTTTGAAAGTTAAGGCTAAGAAAATCTTGTAACTATGGTTTTTACCCTCCACTGCAACGTTTTATAAAATAACATTTCTATCATTTGTTGTTTAAAGAGAAAAAACTACACTAAGAGACGGATTTTAAAAAAGAGCAAAATTAACCAAAATGTGCACTATTTTTAGCAAAAACTACCTTCAAGTCATTACGGTTGTGTGCAATTGTAGTGTGAAAAGAGGATTAAGATATTATTTGTGCATGGGAAAAATAAGGGTTATTACCAAAATAACTTGCACCCCAAGTGGATGAGAAGAATCTAAATATAAACATCATGAGCACAATAATGGAAATTGATGAACGTGACACCATTTGAGTGTAATATCCTTACCCATGTGCACCTAAACAATTACTTAAATGAGAATATGTAGTTGAAGATGCCATTTTGACACTTAAAATGTTAAGTTGTGAAAGAGAATTAAATATCATTTTCCTTGTCTTGCCTCATCCATGTATTATTACAGGGATAGTAATTGCTATAAAATAAGAAATAAAATATTTCTTGAAGAATCTCTCCCATGGCTTTAAAAGATATTCTAAATCTTGTTTTGATTATCAATCACATGTTCATATTCAATTGGAATAATATGCGAGGGTTTTTCTAAAATCTCTAGAAAAAAATTAGTACAAACATGTATATTGTCGAGGCTTTGTTGTTGCAATCACATGAGAGAAAGATAAATCCACATTTTACCGAGTTTCTAAGTAATATAGTGATTCAAAGTATCAACTGTTAAAAGCCAAAATTGTCATGACTACTTATAGGTGGTGTAAATGGAAAAATATCAACACATAGAAGAGAAATTTCCAAACGCACAAGGTACAAATAAATGCTTATATAACTAAGTTTCTATGTAGTAAAGAGAACCCAACGTCCAATTATTTGAAGCTCAAAATGGTCTAGCTACTTCTTGATAGTTCAAAGGGAAAAGTGTCAATGTGCAAAAGAGAATTCATCAAGGAAGTGGAATTATTGCTTGAGCATATTTTCACAATGATACTTCAATTGTTGCTTAGATGTCTTTTGTTTAAATTGGTTGTGTCAGTTTTGTTGGGAACTTGTCTAGTTTCATGTTGGTGGGTGCCAGATTCAATCCCTATGTGTTAAGTAGGCTAGTCTACACCACACGACTTACTAGGGAAGCCATCCACACATTTCAAGATGCAATTTAATTTTTGGGATGGGGCACCACCAAACAAACAACCAAGGTTTCATCCTAAGTAGTGTAGAACCCTTCTATGTATCTAAAGGTGGATGTGTGTATGTAAAAATATGTAAAAGTAAAGTTATATTTTAAAGTAATATAATAAAAAAATAAGAAATGGCATGACAAAATCATCTTAATTACATGCTTCATCACTTCAAAAAACTTGAGCTCTCGTAAAAGTGTGAAAATTTGGAGATCCAAATCCTTGCTACAACAAACTGATATTACTTCTCCTACTTGTTAATTCATGCAAGTTATTCACCGTGTTACACTGTAAGTATTGAAGTAAATACAACTGCAACTTTCACC
Source organism: Pinus taeda (assembly GCA_000404065.3). NCBI lineage: Eukaryota > Viridiplantae > Streptophyta > Pinopsida > Pinales > Pinaceae > Pinus > Pinus taeda. The sequence continues at coordinate 71,286 of APFE031478586.1, read as the reverse complement.
AATTAAATTCTATGTGAAAACAAGAACTGAGCAAGAAGAAATAACCACACACACAATTGACACCGTTGTTTTTGGACAAATGTCCCAAAGAAAAGCAATGCGGGAAAACCGTGCAACAACTGAGGGTTTGTATTATTATGCAGTAGTTTATGAATACAATCTTTGGATGCCTTATTGGCTATCCGATACAAAGAATCTGACTGGCAGATAAATTAGTGAGAAATACCTCACACTATCACTGGAGATTCAATACTGATCTAGGCTCTAGATGGCAAGCCCCACACTGCCTTTGTGTCAGCCTACACAGTTCAGTGTCACAACTACTAGGCTCTGTGTCACCCTTCTTGCTGGTCAAATTTCCTTTAGAACTTCGAATCTATGCCCTTATGATCTCACACCATAGCTTCTGGCTCTAAGACTCGACTCTCCATCAAATTTTGAATCTCCTCTCAGACTCTGCGCTGCCTCAGCGTGGCTCTACGCTACCCAGTGTGGCTCTACGCTGCCTTAGCATGGCTCTACGCTACCTAGCGTGGCTCTACACTGCCTCTTCTGGATCTCTCTACCTCCTCTACAATGTACCCCCAGATTAGGAAACTCTCCAACCCAAAAACTATCCCTGCCCCTCACTGCAATAAATCTCCTCAATGACCTCTCTAACAACTGTTGCGCTACTCTCTTGAGAAAATCGATCTCTAATCTCTCACTTGATGTGTCATCCAAATGCCCGTCAAAGTACTTCTTATAATCTTCTCGCTGAGTAATCAATGACCCAAATTAAATTCTAATCAATGGCTCAGATCATATTGACTTGATCTCCATCTTCTTCTAGAAGATTCACACCTAGTTTTGTTAATACCCTTTAATTATTTAATTTCATAAGTTTAGACTTAGGCATCCATTAAAAATAATGAATTATCTTAATAAAACTATCTCTGGGTGGAATTTCCCAAAATGATTCCTGGGTATTTTGGAATACATGTGTCCTAGCCTCCCTACAAAATTTTGAGGCTTAGAGCACATCCGATGCTACCAGAAATCAAAACTCCCTCTTAGCGAGGAATGTGCTCTAGTAATGCAATCTTCTAAAGCATCACCCTGACTCTGTAAAATCTACCTCTGTGTTGCAGATGTCCGACATCACTACCCACCAACTATTGCACAACTCTAATTTGCTCTGCATTTGTACTACTGCTAACTCTCTTGAACTGTTGTCAAATACTCCATTTGCATTGCAACTCTATTTTTGCTGCCACTACAACATTTGCAATGAAAAACAACCAAAATACTGAAATAACTGTGTTTAGTATGATGCTTTTATCATCCGAGTTCTGACTGTTGCTAGACTCTGTGTTGTCACTAAATCTTTTGCACTGACCCTGACTCTGCCCTGTGCCAACGGCACTACTGCCAACACTATCTTTGCATTTCTCAGTATCTAGCTGCTACTAACCACTGCATCTGTCACTCTAGCTGTTGACTACACCACCTAACACTAGTCCATCCTGCTACTGCTAATTATGGGCTCCTATAGCAAGGTCTTGATCCAAGAGGTGGACTCCTCAAGGATCCTGCCCATCTGTAGTTATTTTGAACTATAGTACTAGATCACCCCACCTCTCCCCTAGAGATATCTAGGCAATCATGGAAAACTCCTCCTCCTCAATCTTTGCGATTGCAGCTTTCTGATCATGTTTCTCGTCCTTTTCCTTCTTCTTTAGAGGACACTGCATAGTGTAGTGACCAAATTCACCACACTAGAAACATTTGATCTTCGAGATGTCCTTCTTCCGCCTCCACTGCTCTACTACCCCTTTGACGCAAGGCTTCATTCTCCTCCTCCTCCTTTGGCTTCGTCCCACTGCTACTGCTGCCATTAAGTTTGCACTTAACTAAGTCTTGCCTCATCTCTTCTTGTTGAATAGCGGCCCACATCCTTTCCCAATCCGTCAATTTCTCTCTACCCAGGATACTCTGGAAAAATACTTGCCATTCTTCTAAGACTAAATTAAGGGCCAAGCTCACCATCTCTATAGGCTGAGGCGTTGATCCTACAACTGCCAACTAACATTGGACTTCTTGAAGCTTCGATAGGAACGAACCAATGTGTTCCCCCTTCTGCATCCTTGCAGATCCCATTTTCTCCTACAGGTACATCTTCCATTGCCTAGAAGATCCTTGATACAACAAATCCAAGGCATCCCACATCTCTTTGGCCTTCCTTTTTCCAACAATGTGACATACAACATGGTCCCTCACTCCATCGAGGATCAACCGCTTGGCCTTCGCCATCTCAGCCTTATACTTCTTGAGTGGATTTGCATCATCAGGTTCAACTACCACACTATCGACATAGGTTTTGAGATCATGTTCATCTTGAAGGCAGGAGATCCTAGCCTTCCAGATCATATAATTGGATGCTCCGTCCAATCAATCTTGATCTCTCAGCCCATTAGCAACCATCTCTGCCAACAAAAGTCAAACTTCTTCCTCTCTCCTTTATGCATCTTCTAGGCTGGCCTACACACTCCCTACTAGAGTTAGTAGATCCGCTCCTCGCTATTGCTACTCAACAACTAAGAAATAGAATTCCTTGGCTCAGAATTCACTAAGGAAGGAATTCCCTCAAAAAGTGTCTTCTTCCTTCTTCTGACGTTTTTCTGCCCCAACAACTGCTGCAAAAAACTGCGTTCCACCTGAAGACTACTCAGTGTTGAATCTGTTGCTACGCTACTCCCTCTACCACTGAAAAATCACGAATTGGAAATCTTACCTCTCTATCAACTCACTCAGAGAGAGATTTTCCTCGAGAATCTTGCCCTCCTGGCCTGGACTACCCAAACCCTTTAGGGATTCGATCTGCTGCCTACACAACACTTCGATCTCCTTCTTTTCAACGCTGGGCTCTTCCAGTTTTCTCTCTTGCTTCACCTGTGCTCTAATACCATATGAAAATTTGGAGACACAAATCCCTATTGCAGCAAGCTGATATTACTTCTCCTACCTGTTAATTCATGCAAGTTATTTACTGTGTTACACTATAAATATCGAAGTAAATACAACTGCAACCTTCACTAATTAAATTATATGCTGAAACAAGAACTGAGCAAGAAGAAATAACCACACACACAATTGACATTGTTGTTTTTGGACAAATGTCCCTACAAAAACCCAATGTGGGAAAACCGATGCAACAACTGAGGGTTTGTATTATTATGCAGTAGTTTCTGAATACAATCTTTGGATGCCTTACTGGCTATCCGATACAGAGAATCTGAATGGCAAAGAAATTAGTGAGAAATATCTTACACTATCACTGGAGATTCAATACTAATCCAGGCTCTGGATGGCAAAGCCCCACACTGCCTCTGTGTTGCCTCCATAGTTTTAGAAGCCAGAATCGGTGACTGGACTAGTCCACCTAATAAACTGAGTTTCAAACCGGAACTGCTTAGGTCTAAATGAATCGTTCTTTAAAAAAATACATGAAATAATTAGTTTTTAATAAAAAACTATTTTTAAGATTTAGAACCATGATTCCAAACCAATAGAGACAAAATATGCAAGGTTTTCTCATCTATATACCATGTAAAGGTGAATATATCAAAATGGCATCGAGTGTAATACATATCAACAACAAAATATATAATCAGTGAGGCTCTAAATGGCATCTAGAGTCCGAAAACAATGCTCTAAGCTATGGGGTCACTAACCTACTACAAGTTTACATATCAGTGATCAACAACATGATCACTCCTCATCATGATCAAACTCATCACCACTACTAGACAAGAGATCATCAACATGAGCTACATAAATAATATGGCTTAGAGTTTGAGGACTGCTAAAACCCCTCTACAACTTTAGTAGTAGTAGCAAAAATAGACATCAAAACTACAAATAATTGATCATCATGGTTACTCATGAAACTCATCATTGATTAAACTCTACTAGAAATGGGATCATCAACAAGAGATACATAAAAATAATGTAGCTCAAAGTCTTCAGACTTGGATTGCTCAACCCTATAACATGATAGAAATTGAAAAGGTTTAACATGCCTAACCAATGATTTTGGTTTGAGTGAAGGGTTCATCTCCTCAACCTTATAATGTGGTAGAAAAATATTAGCACGACTAAACAATTGTTTTCCTTTGGGTGAAGGGTGCATTCTTGTTAAGGCCATGGTAGAGGAGTTCAATAATCAATACCATTAACATAAAAAAAGTTCAACAATCAATGCCACCAACATCAAGGTTCTTAAAGGGCTTCATGCTCTTGATCAAATGCCAATATCATACCCTCATGCATGATAGAATCAAATGGAAACCTTGCAAACCCCCAAACCATGAAATCCTGAAAACCATTAATTTTGCTGAATTTTGAGTGAAATCTAAAATTCTAGTTTCTCCATATGAAATCCAATGAGTTCGAAACCACTCTCAAACATGCTGATTCATTTCATGTTGATGTTAAAAATTTAAGTAAAAGGGCCAACATTGCTAGGGTTGAGATGTGTCACGAAAATGAGAGGGTAGGCATGTTTTTCTTAGAGGGGCTATTTTTGGAGAAAAGCAACCCCAAATTTCCCTCAAAATAGCTTCAAAACTCACAAAAATTCATTCTGTGGGGTTTATAGCTGCCCTGGCAATAAACCAACCAGTTTATGATGGAATCGGTTGGTTTGACCATAAATCGGTCAGTTCCATCATAAACCAGCTGGTTTGGTCCGATTTTAGTGAAATTTGGGAAAAATGGACCCTTCAACCAGATTTTTTGGTTGATTTGACCAGGTCGCCCAATGAACCGACCTGTTTGACTGGTTTCCAGTTCAAGTCGGCTGGTTTTTAAAACTATGGCTACCTCTGCGCCAACCGACGTAGTTCAACGTCACAACTACTAGGCTATGCGTCACCCTTCTTGCTGGTCGATTTGCCTTTGGAACTTCGACTGTCTGCCCTTTCGATCTCACACCCCACCTTCTGGCTCTAAAAATTGACTCTCCATCAAATTCTGAATCTCCTCTCAGACTCTGCGCTGCCTCTTCTGAATATCTCTCTGCCTCCTCTTCAATGTATCCCCGAATCAGGAAACTCTCCAACTAGAAAACTATCCTTGCCCCTCACTACAAGAAATATCCTTGATGACCTCTCAAGCAACTGTTGTGCTGCTCTCTTGAGAAAATCGATCTCTGATCTCTCACTTGATGTGTCATCCAAATTCCCATCGAAGTCCTTCTTATAATATTCTTGTTGAGTAATCAACGACTCATTTTAAATTCTAATCAATGGCTGAGATCATATTGACTCGATATTCTCCTAGAAGATTCACACCTAGTTTTATTAATACCCTATAATTATTTTAATTTCCTAAGTTTAGACTTAGGCATCCATTAAAAATAATTAATTATTTTAATAAAACTGTTTCCGGGTGGAATTTCCCACAACGATTTCTGGGTATTCTGGAATACACATGTCCTAGCCTCCTGCAAATTTTGAGGCTTAGTGCACATCTGAGGTTGCCAGAAATCAACAAAAAGGAGATGATTACCAAAATGTGAAACAACATTTAGAGTCTAGGAAATGAAAAACTTGTAAAAAGTCCAATAACCAACTTATCCTTTTGTTATGATGGACCTATGTTGTATCTTAAAATCATATTTTTTATCGGATTTATAATATAATTAAAAATATAATATTGATTTAATTTTGACGTCACAACAGAGCCAAACACCAAATTTGTATATGAGACCCCCTTATTTGTGGGATAAAGATACCCTCTGAATAGTTTGACTGTTAAAATATTCAAAGGTGCACATACCCCCTTATTTTTGGGAGAAAGAGCCCCCTCCACATAGCAATTTGACTGCTAAAATCTTCAAAGGCGTACATAGCCTTTCCCCCCGCCACACTTCTATATTTCAACTAGTGTCCTCATAGGAGGAAACACACGCTATTAACCATTACACCCATTCAAATTTATAAAGGATTAATAACAAATTTGTTGTTTATAGTTTATTTAAACTTGTTTGTCAATGTAAGATAAAGAAGTTTTGAAAGTGGCATTATAAACTTGTATTTACTCTATATTTGGCGTCTTTACATAATGTATATGATTATTGATTTAAACTTGTGGGTGAATGTAAGTTAAAGAAAGTATTGAAAGTGGTGTTGTAGATCTAGATATTCATATTTTCACTTAATAACTACAAAATAATACACACATTTTTATAAAATATGTTCATATTTTGTATAAATAGGATTAATAAAGTTGAATCTCAATTGCGAATGTAAATTTGCTACATGTTGATATTAGCATGTTAATTACTCTTCATGTTGGCATGGGCATAAAAACGATATAGGCGACAGTGTGATATTTCTATGAACCCTACATGTGGTATATTCTAGCACATTACATCATGCAAATGTTTTTTGTGAGAAAGCAAATAGTGATTACATTTTTCCTCATTTTATTGATTTGTCAAAAAGTAAGAGGATGTTGTCTGAGACTTTCATAATGTGTTGGATTATTATAGATGGTTTTTTGATGAGAATTACATGAGAAAATTTTAGGTCAACATTTTGGATCTACACTATGTAATCCACCCTGAGAGAGAGAGAGATATTAGAAACACAAAAGTGAAAAATGCCAGGAGGTAACTCCTCAAAACAAATTGTGTTTATTCATTAAGATTATTCATGGTTATATACATGAGGGAGTGACTCTTGGGCTTCACCTGCCTATGAATCTTCATTTTCTATTATTTACTATTTACATTGTTTACGAATGTTCACCCAATCCCAATGATTAGGTGTCAAAATTCCCCCCATTAATCTAAAGGGATGTTGGTGAGTCCAAGCATCTTTCTGAATCTTTCAAACTTTTCTCTTCCAAATGCTTTGGTGAAGATGCCTGCAATCTGCTCATTAGTGGAATAATGGCATAGATGGATTGTCTTAGCCTCCACATGATGTCAAATTAGATGGTATTTTGTATTGATGTGCTTTGTTCGATCATGGAACTTTGGGTTCTTGGCCAACTTTATTGCAGAGGTGTTGTCAATCATGACTGGAGTTGAATGTACTTGTTTTACCTGTAAATCTTTCAGAATTTTCCTAAGCCACACAATTTCTTTTGTTGCCTCAGTTGCTGCCACATATTCTACCTCTGTTGTGGAATCTGCTGGAACTGATTGTTTGTGTGATCTCCAGGAGACAACTCCTGATCCAAGACTCATAGCATAACTTGAAGTAGACACCCCAGTTTCTTTGTCTCCATCGAAGTCTAAATTAGAGTATCCAATCAAGTTGAAGTCACCCACCTATGTATACTTGAGTCCAAAGTCTTGGGTTCCCTTCAAGTACTTTAGAGCTCTTTTTGCAATAGACCAATGTCCCTCACAAGGCTTTTGCATAAACCTGGAGAGGATTCCAACAACAAACGAAATGTCTGGTTTGGTAGTAGTCAGGTGGTTGAGACTTCCTACAAGTTGTCTATACTTTGTTGCATCCTCAAATTATTTTCCTTCAATGGATGTGAGCTTTAAGTTTGTTCCATTGGAGTAGTCACAGGACTGTGTTGAACCATGCCAAACATGTTCAACAGATGTCTAAGGTACTTATTTTGAGAGAGGAATATAGACTTCAGATGTTGAGTTACTTCAATACCAAGATAGTAGTGAACATAGCCCAAGTCAGTCATTTCAAAACCTTTCCTAAATTCCTTCTTTATGGATGCAATGTAGCTCTCATTATTCCCTGTCATCAAAATATCATCTACATATACCACAAGATATACAACTATTTTTCCAACTTTCTTGACAAACAAGTTGCATCATCAAGATCATAATGTTTGAAGTTGAGTTTCAGAAGATGCTCAATTAACTTTTCATACCAAGCTCGCGGTGCTTGTTTGAGGCCATACAAGGATTTCACAAGTTTGCATACTTTATCTTCATGTCCCTTCACAACAAATCCTTCTGGCTGGGACATAAAAACATTCTCTTTCAGATCTCCATTCAAGAAAGCAGTTTTTACATACATTTGATGGAATTTCCAACCATTTTGAGCTACTAAGGCAAAGAGTGTCCGGATAGTAGCCTATTTTGTTGTGGGGGAAAATCTCCTCATATTCGACCCCTTCCTTCTGTGCAAAACCTTTTTCCACAAGCCTAGCTTTGTGCTTGTCAAGTGAACCATCAACTTTATACTTGTTCTTGTAGACCCACTTGCATCCAATTGGTTTGGTTCCCAATGGAGGATCAACTAGCTTCCAAGTTCCATTCTTTATCAAGGCATCATACTCCTTTTGCATCGCTTCTTTTCATTCATCATGAGAAGCAACTTATTTGAAAGAAGTTGGTTCAAAATCTGTAGACAAATTCAGTTCACAATCATAAGAAACATCCATATCAATAGGTGAATCAAAATCATCTACATCACCTCCATTTTTCCTGGTTGAATTTCTTGTTCTTCTCTTTCCAACCTCATCAGGATGAACACTTTCAAGTGTCTTTGTCAGCCACTTTGGGGGACCTTTCTGAGATGGTCCAGGCTGCTCAATTGATTGAGTTGGGACTGAATCAAGATTGATTCTACCAATTCTGCCAATCACATCACTCAAAATATCATCAATAGTTGGAGTCTCATGTGCGAGAGAGTGCTTCAGAAGAACATTCCACAGATTGATCCAATATAGGAATCCCCCCTTCAAGATGTGGAATCTGATTACAAATTTCTTGAAATGATTTTGCATGTCCGAATCTATCCAAGCAATCAAGTTGACGCTCAACAACATTGTCATCTTTGGAAGATTCAAGAAAGATTACATCTCTAGATACAACAAACTTTTTATTAACTTCATCATAGAGACGATATGCTTTGGAGGTATTTGAATACCTTGAGAAGATACACTTACGACTCCTTGCACCAAGTTTTTTTCTATGTACCTTTGGTATCAAGGCATAACAGGTGGAACCAAAGACCTTGAGATGCTTTATCGAAGGAATGTGGTCATACCACATTTCATAAGGAGTCTTGTTTCTAATAGCATTAGATGGGCATCTATTCTTTACATATATAGCACATAGAAATGCACCAGCCCAAAACATCAATTTTACATTCTTGAAAAACATCATGGAACGTACCATATTTAAGATTGTCCTATTCATTCTTTCAACTACTCCGTTCTGTTGGGGATTATAAGGCACAACTCTTTGATGTTTGATCCCATGTTGGCGAAGATAGTTTTCAAATTCATTTGAAGTGTATTCTTTTCCATTATCAGTGCGAATAGAGCCAATATGAGATTGTGCATCATTTTCAATCCATGTATGAAAGTTATTGAATGTTTGAAAAGCATCAGATTTGTTCTTCAATAAATAAACCCAACACATTCTGTTGTAGTCATCAATAAATGTCATCATATATATATTTCCATTTGCAGAAAGGACATGCATTGAACCACATAAATCTGAATGAATGAGTTCAAGTTTTCTATGTGCTCTGGAATGTGAATCATGAAAAGTTCTATGCTTTCCTAGAATGCAAGCATCACATTGCTTAAGCTTCCTAGGAATTGTAGGCAAACCAATAACACCATTTTTCTTCAACAAGCAAAGGTTGTCATAGTTCAAGTGTCCAAATATTGCATTCCATAAAAGACTTGATGGAAATGTACCTCCATCACAATGAGAACTATATGAGAAATTTTGTGCACGAGCAAAGGTACCTTGCAGGTTCAGAAGTCTTTCTTCTTCTATCCCTATCATGACAAGTGAGTGATCTGATGCTTTTCTCACCTAAACCTTTCCATCAAATATATGAATGGAGTGTCCTTGCTGGCGGATGTGGACCAAGGATAACAAGTTTCTCCTCAGCTGTGGGAGATATAAAACATCATGCAGAAGAAAGTCTGGAAGACCATGAAATTTGAGCTTGATTGTGCCAAGCCCTGATGGCTTGAGTTTTGATTCGTTTGAAAAGTATACTGCTCCATCAACATTATTAGTAAATTCTTCAAAAAAAATCTCTTCTAAAATTCATGTGGTAAGTTTCCCTTGAATCAAGAAACCAATCATTTTTCCAAGAAGCAAGTGAAGCATTAAACATGTCTTCATTTACTCCAATATTACAATGTACCACAACATAGTGAGCAGATTCAGGTGCTTTACCTTTCTCTTTGTCATTGGTTTTACCTTTGGCTTGATTTCTTTCCTACTCAATTTTGTCCCAATGAAACTTGCGTGTGGACGCACCATGTGATCCATCTCTATTGCAACATATAGAATGAAGATCAAGATTTTCTCCTTGAAAGTGTTTGCCTCCCCTGCCTCTGAAATTTCTTCTTCCTCTTCCTCTTCAACCACCTCTTCCTCTGGAAGAATATTGAGCATGATTCTTCTCTCTATGTGTAAGAGACACAACCTCTTCAGAAGACTGAGGAGCTATCTTCTTCCCAAAATCTTTCTCTCTAAGCAAATTTATTCACAAGGGAGTCAAAGGTAATCTCTTTGAGGTTTTCATTTCCTTACAATGACTCAAGATAATTTGAATACGTGGCATAAAGTTCCTTGACAAAAGCTATCAGAGGAATGTCTAATTCAACATTAGTGACTTTGATACTAGGCATAATAAATTTTACTTCTGATGCTAGAGAAAGAGGATCATCATTTTGTAATTCAAGGTTGAACAATTTAATCATCAATTAGACAACTTCGAGTGCAGAGTGTGAGTCATAGAGTTCCTTCAACTTCTGTAAGGCTTCAAAAGCATTTGAAAATGGTGAAATATGGCGACTCACGTCTTCATTTACATATATTGCAATCAATGCATAGGCCTTGCTGTTCTTGTTTTCCAAAATGACGAATTCCTTGTCTAAGGTAGGCTTTGCAGGTTCATTATCTCCTTCTCCTACACAAACCCCTTTCCACAGCTCATTGAAAATGAGACTGTGTTTAACTTCCTTGAACATTCTGGATAGTTCTCTTTCCTAGAGAGAACTACTCCAACTATAGAGATCAATGAATGCATTTTAAATATGTGTACTGTAAAAAAATGTACTTTTGCTGCCAATATGTTGTAAGAAATTGCACTTTAGATGGTAGTTTTGTAAAAAAAAAAAATACAATTATGATATAAATATGTAGCAAAGGTATTATATAAGGAAGGGAGTATATGAAGGAGGGAGGGTTATATAGGGAAGGGATTATATGGGGGAGGGTTTATATGAGTTTGAGCCCCACAATTATGACTTATGGTATGAGATGTTATTAACAAAACCGCGCAGCATATTTCATAGTTAAACAAAACAAGAGTGAATTTATGGATGGGGTTGTATGGTACGAGTGGTGGTATTAAAAGCCGGGAGCAGATTTATGGATGGGGATGTATGGTACCAGTGGTGGTATTAAAGGTCAAGAGCAGATTTATGGATGGGGCTATATGGTACCAATGGTGGTATTAAAGGTCGAGGGTGTCAATGGTATGATGTTAACGCATAGTGCTATTACCTATGATATGGAGGTAGTGTAGGGGCGAAGATATATAACTGGAGGTGCAGTGTTAACTATGGAATGGGAGCATGATTTTAATGTTATGGCGGGGAGTTGCAACTGGGAGCCATGGAATCTGGGAGTCTGAGTAGTGATATTATATGAGTTTGTTTGGAGTGTGGTATGGTGGGACGCAACAGTCGGTTCGAGCAGAGCCATGAAAACCGTGGGCATTATATAGCATGGAGGAGTGTGCAGAGAAGTATGGAGGAGGCGGTTTGGAGGTATGGTATGGCAGTGTATGGAGACAGAGTATGGCACTCATAGTGAAAGGTGTGAGGACAAGGTAGTTATATACCACTGCATAATACAATCACGATATACACACAGCTAGACGATATACAATCACAATATCACGATATACTAGTGTTCTTACACAATACCATTCATGGAGACACACCACAAAACCTTTGGCTTCAATGCACCAGCCATAACACACCATTTGACGCAGAAACTCGCTCCAGTCTTAACAGGAGGCAAAAAAATGTCTCAATGCAACAAATCAACTATTCAACAATTAGAATAGAATGCATAAAATATGGTAGGGATATGTCAGTTTCCAGGAATGCAGAATAGAGACAGGAAGGAGTTACAAGAGTAGGAAGGAAGCCAAAAATAGTGGCTGGGACCTGTACTCTGATACCATGTCAGGCCAGGAGGTAACTCCTCAAAATGAATTATGTTTATTCATTAAGATTACTCATGATTATATACATGAGGGAGTGACCCTTGGGCTTCACCTCCTGATGACTCTTCATTTTCCATTATTTACTATTTACATTATTTACAAGTGTTCACCCAATCCCAATGATTAGGTGTCAACAATTTCAATTACTAGCATCTCTCTGTCTCTCATATTGAATATGGATCACATATTGTGGGTCTAAAATGTCAACCTAAACTATTCTAACACAATGAATCAATAAATTATTTATTATAAATAAATGTCATATTTTCCTATTCAAATGGTTGATTAACGAAGTATCATGCAATCAAAGAATCATTAATAATAGGAACTAGAAGCAATTGAAATATTGTAGAACCAACATTTTTAGCCCAAGTAGGTTTGTTTTTGTGTCTTGTTGTAAACTTTAGTCATATTGAACTTATAATTCATTCAAATTTTTTGTTGTCATAAAAATACATGTATATAAAAAACCTCGTTGAGCCCAAAATTAAAAATTTGAACACAATTGACATGGATGGTTGAATAACAATAGTATCCTTAAGATCTTAAAAATGATATAATCAACCTCTAGTTACAAACATGAATATTCTTAGTGTGATGGAGAGATTGATATGCCTGGTACATATATTTAAAAAATTCTAGAAACTTGAGCATCTTTGGCTAATACCATAAAGATTGTCATTGGATCAACTAGTTAGACATAATAACAATTGTATGATTTCGCTACATAAAGGGAGGATAATCGTATGTATTAGGCCCAACATATTTTCTATAAACATATCAAATAGCTCAAAGTTCTCAAAATCTACTAGAATTCTGGTTTTTAGGAACCCTAAAATTCATTAACCTTTCCTACAGAATAAATGCTACCTTTTTATTGGTCAATGCACCACTTAATAAAATTGTATCTACTAGAAGGATATATCCTGCATGATTTTTTACCACAAACTCCACAATAATGAGGAGGTTTCTATTGTACTTCCCATATGCTTATATGTAGAGTTTGTGTTGCAACATCTCATGAAATACTTTGACATCCTAGAATTTTTGTCACTTCTTTTGGCCCCAAAAACAAAGATAGTAATAATGTTGTTTTGTTATTTTTGTTACAAAATTGAATTCATACATCACGAAGAAACAAAAAATCTTATTTTCACTTGGAAACTTTAAGGTAAATGTGACTTTTTAAATGCTAAAATTTCTAAAAAATAACCATGTTATAAAATCAATTATTAGAAAACTGTTTCAATAATGGGACTTAGAATTGAAAATCTAGAAGAATATGCTCTCAAAATTTAACAAATAATGATAATACTCCCATTCAATTATTTCATTCTTGAAATTTACAAGTTAAATTAAAGGTAAGGCTTTTGTGAAATGGCTAAAGTCTTTAAAGATTCTCTATTAAGATTTAGTTGTTAAGAAGAATCTAATGATTTAGGGCATTATGACTATATAATGGTCAAAGAACAAAGAATTATGCCCTACTTTATAAAGATAAAGAATAAAAGTACAACAACATGTTGTGCAAATTTCATAGCATGGGTCAATAATAAAAAGATTGTACACATTTACATAGATTTGTGGATAAAAACATTGCGACATAGTTAAACCAATACTTTATACTTTAGTAACCTAATCATTGCACTACAACCCATTCAAACTAACATCCATAAATTGTGTGTAGAAACATTGTGCAATAGTTGCACTAGCAACTTAATCACATAATTAGTACACTCTAATTTAGTAGCACTAATATTCAATCACATAATAATGCAAACCATGATACACATATCAAATGATGAGTTATAGTTAGACATTACAATAACCATTTAAGATAATACAAGACCATAGAGAAAGTTGGTGTACTCCAATAAACAAATTATTTTCATATTCTTTGTCTCTTCCTCTACCTCCACTTGCATTATTATAATAGTAAACAAAAGTTGATAGGTGAGAATGAAAACTAACTTATTTTACTTAAACTTAATATCAATCATGTTCATGTCAATATATAATGGTTTTCCTCTTTTGATTTCTAAATATATGTATATCATACAATTTTTAATAATGGAATTTATGTTTTATTTTTTATTTTTTTCTAAATAAAATTACTCTATTAACATTAAAGGGGTAAAATTACATCTAGACCGGAGTCAAAAACAACTGCCTTGAAGGAGCATCAGAGAATATTAGAAACACTACCCACGACATAGAACTTCACCGAGAACCCGTTATCAAATCCCATACAGGGGAACAAGTGTTGACCTTCTTACAAAGCTTACAGAAATTCACAAAAAATTGCGTTTTGAACCATAACTTGCAGATGTGAACCCAATTATCAGCATGAACAAAAATTTTCCCACTATTATGGGCCGCATGACATGAAACAAAGGCAGCAGAGAACGAACTACACATCTGGAGGCTCTTCCACAATTCTGCACCAACCGAAATCAGGCAGATCCCTTGCATGAGCAACATTAGTTTTAGAAGGACTAGGATTCGTCGGCGCCATCACCACGTCCAAGGCATTGTGAGCTGGGACCTCCGGAGCCTGCAAAGAAAACATATTTGGCGCAGAGACAGAGGCAGGGCCCTCCTGATGAGAGCTAGACTCTCCCACCTCCTGGGCTTCCTCTTGAAAGAACACCGAGATGTGAGCTGTAATCCTTGGACGATTCAAAGAGCAATTGAAGGTGAAAATCACAGAGCCAAATGAGGGAGAAGACGTGGAGTCTGGAGCACGGGGCTCAGGGTAATGGCTGGGCAGATGAAAACGCCCTCTCCCACTACGAGTGTGAGGATAATGGCCAGCTATGAATTTGCTCGAGAGGGAGGGAGAATTGGAGGACGGGCTAGAGGGCGCACGCCGAGAAGAACCCTTGCGGCACCTCATTCTATGGCGAAGACGGGGCATAGCGAAAACAACAGCGGCACTATGAGAACAAGACCGATCAACCACCGTGGTAGAACACAGGCTATTCAAATGATCATCCGAACGAGGGACAGAGGCCTCAGAAAGAAACCTAGGAATTGACGAAAGCAGCTTCTCAGAATTACCAGAGCATAACCAGAATCGAGCAGTGCTGCCGTTTCTAAATTTCCAAAAACTGTGTTGTTGGATCAGCAAGAAATGTTGTCTAGCCGCATTCCAAATTAGCGATCCTTTTTCAGAAGGAATGAATCTAATAAGCTCCTCCGCTAGTCTGTGATTGGCGTATTTGGCTGTCCATATGGCTGCCCAAGGCTTATTGGGCGCAGAGAGCCGTTGCCACCATATTTTTGCGCCCATGATTTCGTTACTATGATTAGGATCTCACAGACCTATGTCCCCTTTTTCCTTTGGCTTGCATGATGTAGTCCATTTGACTAGGGCCCATTTACGATTTGTGCCATATGCACCCCAGAGAAATTTGCGCTGTATATCTCTGATTCTTTTAAGGACCCATTTAGGCACTGCCAGGGTTGAGAAGAGATAGAGAGGCATTGCCTGAAGCACAAATTTGATTAGCACTAATCTACTAGCTATGTTCAGAGTTCTGTGAGTCCACAAAGTGAGATGAGATTCAAGTTTCTCAAGGAGCATATGCCAGGAGGCGTGCTTGATTGCAGAGTCTATAAGGGGGGTGCCCAGGGATTTGGAAGGCAGGGAGGCTATGGAGAAGCCTAGAATGCGGGAAATAGCCTGTTGAGTCATAGGAGGGGTGTGAAAAAAGAAAATCTGCGATTTGGCTTTATTTATGCTTGTTCCTGAAGCGTCAGAGAAATCATTCAAGAGGGATTTGAATATGGAGGCTTCCTGAACAGAAGGTTACCCAAAAAGCATGTTGTCAGCTATGAATTGTTGATGAGTGGTGGCTGGAGAATTGTGAATGGAGATTCCTTTGAGATGCTGGGTGAGAAGGGCTTGCTTGATATGGCGACCTAGCCCTTTAGCCATTAGAACGAAAAGGAAAGGGGATAGGGGATCTCCTTGCCTGATGCCTCTGGAGGGACTAAATGGTCGAGAGGGAATGCCATTTATGAGGATTGAAAAGAAGGTTGTGGAAATTAAACTCTGAATCTAATGAACCCACATTGGTGAGAAACCAAAGGCATTTAACATTTTTTTAATGTAAGTCCAACTTAACTTATCAAAAGCTTTGGAAAGGTCAATCTTGAGAATCATACTTGCCTATTTGGAGTTCTTGAGGGAGTGTATGATTTCATGAGTGAGGATGATGCCGTCCAAGATTTGTCGTCCTTCAACGTTTCCGGATTGTTCAGGCGATATGAGCAGGGGTAGAAGCGGCTTCACCTATTGGCAATGACTTTAGATATAACCTTGTATATAAAGTTGCAAAGAGAGATTGGGCGAAATTTGTCCGGAGTGTGGGTACTTTCTTCTTTGGGAATGAGGGTGATAAAAATTGAATTAAGAGAGGGTAGCAGCCAATGTAGAGTGTGCGGTTCCTCCACCACTTGCCACACTTCCTCTTTTAAAAGATCCCAGAAAGAGTGGAAGAAAGTAGTAGTGGAGCCGTCCGGACCTTTATGTTTTATTAGTGTTGAAGAATTGTGCCATTATGACATTTTTCTTTTGTGATTTGTATATGAAATAGTTGAATTATCAATGTGAATATATAAGCATAATTTTATTTCTTTGGTCTTTATTACTAGATTTGTTTTAATGCTCATTATTGATAATCCCCCCATAGACCAAAATAATATAAGAGTATCAACTCACATGTAGTTTTGTTCACATTTTTATGGTAAAAAACTAGGCTCAAGTTTAGAGAACCAAGTGCACATTCTGAATTAAAGAAAATAATCTCATTTTCATGGAATCAATGGGTGTGGAAAAGGAAACAATTTGATTTTATCTAAAGGTGTAATTTATGGCATATAAGGGATGGGAAATCAATAAGTTCTAAGAATACTTTTAGCACCAAATGCCTCCATTATAGAGAGAGAGGGAAGTCTAAGGAAAATTGATCTCTAAATTGTCTTGGATATTTCACTAGAACAATTCATTACTAAAAATCATACAAGTTTCTACAATCTATGTAATATACTTAAAAGTAAATATGATTTAATAATAATTCTAGAAAGAGTTATTATTATCATGTAATAATGACAAGGTATTATGATTCCTCAACTTGTTGCATTCTAACAGTCCCTCAATATCCACCATCCTTTCAACGTCTGCATTCCTCTCTAATCCCTCACCCTCATCACTTTGTTTTCCCATTCATGCATCATGTAACATTTCTCATTCCCTTTGTTGTATCCATTTGTTCAACCAATTTTTGTAGATTTTCACTATGTCTCAACAACCCTCATTGTATCCATCCTTCCATCTCTTTAGCACCATACCCTTGTCCTCAAACCTTCACATCCACATCCTCACCATTCTTTCATGAGCTCCAATCGTCCATTGCAATCTCTATTTACCCTTGCATTCCATTTTGTTTTCGTATTTCATTTCTCCATACAATATATACCATTATACACCTCACATGCCATATTCTGTATGTTCACCATGCGCCCATAAGCCCCATAGATTTGTACAACCCACAAAGAAATTCTTAGCAATTCTCATTGAGACGGATAGAGAGTTCCAAAACGTCCTCAAGGGATACTCAAAAACCAAGCATTACATCACCTACCTATGGTCACTTTGATAATAAACTAAAATAATTAAAATATTCAACATCGAAAATGTCTAGCAAGCTTGGGTATGTAGATATAGAAGAGTTGAAGGCTTTGGTGGATGAGATCTTCACCAGTTGAGTGGCCTTGATACAAGTATTTTAACACATTGGGCTCAAAAAGTGAATAAAATGGATGGTTTTTCCAAAAGACTTGAAGACGTGGAAAGTGAAGTTAGCAAGAACATGAACAAGTGATGGAGTAGTTGAAATTCACTCTCTACTTTTCTGATGCCAAAACATTCATCTAATTTTGGTTCCATTTTCATATTTACACAAAAAAATACTCAGATTTGATGGAGACAATGAAAGGGAGGCCATAAGATGGATAAATAGACTTGATAACTATTTTGAGTTGCACCAAATGTATGACTATGAAGAAAAAATATTTTTCACATCATTGCACCTAGAAATATTAACACGTCATTGGTTCTTGTGGTGGAAATCAAAGGCTTAGTCAAGAAATTGGGATACATTTAGACAACATTCTTTCAAGAGGTTTCAAAACCTTAGGTAAAATGAAGTACATGGAACCCTCTCCCTCAACCCTTCACATCCATGTCCTTTCCATTCTCTCATGTGCACCACTCGACCATTATGATTTTCACATACCCTTAAAATCTGATCAGGTGCTAAAAATTTTGCTCAAAAATCAAAGTTTTCGGATTGGCGTGGAAGATGAACGAACTCGTAGTGCTCATCACCTAAATCCAGCGCAACTTGTTTCGCATGAAATGGACACCGTATGCTCCTAGAATCATGTTCTATTTGTTTCCCCAAACAGGCGAATTTGTAAAAAAAAGAGAAGCAACACTGTACAGTCAATAGTCCGTACTGTTGACATGGCAAGCTGACTGTGCGACGACAAGGCAATTAACTGGGTTCCTCCGGCGTATGGCAGAATGCTAAGTGGCACAGTTCAATTGGTCCAAGATGGCGAGTTTTTATTGGGCATAGTGTTTTGGTGGTGGCCAATCACAGGCTACCACATGGCAGGGCGAGGGCCACCAAAATGGGTCAAAGTTCTGAGCACCAGTGGGCGGGGTCGAACCTGTGACCTCTCTACAAACACCAAGGACCTACACCAATCAGGCTATCACACAAGTCTTAACCTATATCGGCGTTTGATTGATAATATGGTATGGTGTAATGATGTATGGGGGAAGGGGGCCGGGGTCTAGACCCAGCCCTGGTCATCGTTGGCAAGCGTGACCATGGGTGGGAGGCTAGCCCCATGACCCCCTTTATAACCTTAACCGTTAACAAACAGTAATCGCGGCGGAGAAAAACATGTGACCGCAAAACCATAACTGCGGGGTTCAAACTGTGTATTGGTGTGAACTCGGGCGGGTGTGAGAGTTAAGGTCCCAACCCCCTGTCCTATTGTGCCATATGACCTCTTAGGAGCACAATGGGGAACTGGCCGGTAGCGGCGTGCTGTTGGCCTTAGCCTCTGGGCACGTGGCCCCCCATGTGGCCACAAATTTCGGAATTAAGGTCGTGGCGGGCTTTTAAATTGCCCTACAAATTCACTCTGAAATCGGTAGAGATGGCGCCCGATTAGCAGAAATTCGGGCGAAATTGTGGGTTTGGTGCCAGAATTTGGTGAGTTTATAGAGCGAATAGTAGCCAAGCTTGGGGAGATCATAACTGAATGATATTTTGACCAAATCAGGAGCAAGAAGAGGCTAGACAGGCATTTTTTGTCATTTTAGAGCCATTGGAACAGGTTTAAGAGCTATCTAAGCATTGTAAACTGATGTATTCATACTTTTGAGCATAATAGAGAGGGACAAGCCATTGGAAGCTGGAGCAAGGAGGCATAGCCCAGGCGGGGTGAACTCCTTCACCATGTGCTATTGTGATACTATTTTGGTGATGTTCATGTCTGATATATGTTGTTGTTCAGTCACTTGTTTATCTTAATTTGTACATGAAATTTACATAAAAACACTCAAAAACTCATGTTAAAACTTGCAATTAACCTCATGAATCCTTAAGCAATTTTACATATTCTGAAGACAAATTTAGAACAAAAAAACTAATTTTCCCATTCAGATCAAGTTTGGTATTAGAGCCATGTTTTATTTGTGCAAGGAGGATTTAACTGTTTGCAAGTGAATGTGATGCTTACAAGGTTGAAGCTCAAAGGATTGGTGCACTAGTTAGTAACCTCTTTAGTTTGGTGGATGAAGTGTCACGTTCATATGTCCATTCATATCTAACCCCTTTTTGTTGTAATGTGGTGATGGGTTTTGCAATCTTTGAAAACCCTTCCACAAATTTGTGATAATAACCTACTAGCTCCATGAAGCTACACACCTCATGAACATTTTTCGACACTTGCCAATCCATTATGGCCTTTACCTTTTCTGGGTCAACTGAAATCCCTTCTCTTGAAATGATGTGCCCAAGATAATGATTTTTCTTCTGAAAGAAGGAACATTTTGACATTTTTCCATACAATTTATTTTCCCTTAAGCAAGTCAATACAGCCCTTAGGTGCTCTTCATGTTCCTTTTCATTCTTGGAATACACGAGAATATCATCCAGAAAGACTTGCACAATTTGGTCTAAATACTTCCTGAACACACCATTCATGAGGCTTATGAATACTCTTGGTGCATTGGTCAAAGCAAATGGTACAACTACGGATGTCACCTTCCTTAATCCTCAATTGATGGTATCCCAGTTGCATAACGATCTTTGATAAAACCATTGCTCCCTTCATCTGGTCAAATAGGTCATCTATTCTACGTATCATGTACCTATTCTTTATTGTGGCTTGATTCAAGTCCCTGTAATCTATGCATAGCCTTAAGGAACCATCCTTCTTCTTGATGAAAATCAATGGTGCACCCCAAGGTGAAATACTAGGTCTAATAAATTCCAAGTCTAAAACATCTTTTAACTGCATTTGCAACTCACAAAGTTCTGGAGTTGTCATCCTGTAGAGTGTCTTGGAGATTGGTTCTACACCAGGTTTTAGGTCAATTGTGAAATCGATCTTCCTCACATGCGGTAATCCAGGAAATTCCTTAGGGAAAATATCCTCGAATTCTGACAAAATTGGGTAATGATCAAGGGAGGGTCCTTTATGGCCACTTATAGCCTCGACCACATATAGTTTAAAACTTTTATGAAGGCATCATTTTACCTTCATTATGGATATGAATCGTAGGGACACTCCTCTCTTGATACCACAAATCACAATTGACCTACCTTCATCATCTAAACAAATCACCTTATTTTTTAAACAATCTACTAAAGCTCGATGAGCTTCTAGCTAATCCATTATGATGATTACATTGTACGTCCCCAATGTTGTGACATATGCCTTCAAATTAGTTATACACACCTTGAGATTCACCTGACATTGGTCAACACTAGGTCCTACTGCTTGTTTTATCCCAGAAGCCATTTCGACCTGTTTAAAGTCATCGTGCTCATAGGCTACCAACCTACATTTTTCTAATGCAAATGGTGAAATGAAACTATCTATAGCACCATAATCAAACAAAATTTTAGCTTTTACTTTGTTTATCATACTTGAGGTTTCTACCATGGCAGATTGGTGTTCAACTTGATGGTTATCAATTGTTGCATAGCTTCGATGGTGACAACTTGCTTCCCCCATTGGTGTTTTTCCTTCTCTACAGCTGTTACCAATTTGTAACTCAAGACAATTGCGCTGGTAATGAGTTCCACCATATCCCCAACAAGTGATGTGAGGTAGAATCTGAACATAATGTTATGGAGTTCTTTGGAAATAGATCCTTCCTCTGAGAGCCCTACCCTTGCTTATGGCTCCTCGTGTCTGACCATGATTTGCATGAGTCCTCGAAGCTACCAGTGAAGCTACACTGGCAACCATTGAAATCCCCACTATCAGTGCTCTGGGTACAACCCTGTTTCCGTATGGCGATGGTCTCAAATTTCCTCCCCTAGAGAAGGTATGAGGGGCCTTCCCCATAAACCTCGGCTATTGTGGAAAAATGGTTTTGTTTCCACCTTTTAAGTTTAAGTGCTCTTCAACATAATGAGCATGTTCAACAACTTTTGCAACTGAGGATGGTTTCCATAGTCGCACCATTTCCCTAATCTTAGGGTTTAATCCATAAATGAAACGATTTTCTTGGCACTAATCAGTATCCATGTAGGAGACACACTTGAACAATTCCATGAATCTAATCTCATATTCTTCTACTGTGCGGTTTCCCTATATCAAAGCATGGAAGACTCCTACCTGTTGTTCTTCATAATATGCCGATAGGTACTTTTCCTGAATCTCTCCTCAAATAAATCTCGGGTAATTATGTCTGGAGTGAGGTGTAGTTGACGCTCTAAGTTACCCCACCAATTTAGAGCACTATATCTGAGTTGGAATATTGTTATTTTAGCTTTTGAATTGGAAGTATAATATCTTAGTGCGAAGCACCTTCTCATTCCTTCTAACCAGGCTTTTGCTTGTTCGCTAGCAAGACCTCCAGCAAATTCTGGGAGATTAATCTTTTGGAGCTCCCTAGTAATGTTCTCGATTGGAGGTCCTCTATCAGAGTCTCTTGATCCCTCGCGATTTCCTAACCTTGATGGAGGGTGTTCCACTCCACCTTAGTTGTTTGGCGCCCTCTTAAAGTCTCATTAATTGCTTCTAGGGAGCGCGAGATGAGAGTTAGCTCCAACGATGACAATGTGTTATTTGTAGGAGGTCCTTGTGATGATCCTCCTCGACCTCGATTTCCCCACATCCTCGCCATTTTGAATTGTTTAAACTATATCACACATAAGACTTATTAGCGCAACTTAGGACCTTGTCGGTTTTTAGTTGGCTCAACATGTTTACAAAATGATAGGTGTAAATTTTCCTTTGATATGTTTGCAAACGAGCATTAGTAATACCAAGAAAATCCTCATGGATCTACTAAATCCTCTCCCATCGCTCACTAAAGGACCACTATGATACATTACTAGTCACCCTTAGATGCCTTCCTAACATCAATTTATCTTTTGGTAACTTTAGGTAATATTAATATAATATATTATTAATTAATATTAATTAAATTTGTAATTAATTAACATTTTGTTAACGAAAAATGTAATTAACTACCATCTTGTTAATGATCTCATATTAGTATAATTTAATTAACTTTAAGTACCCCTCAATAAATGTGTTAATTCTAATTAAATTAAATTCTTTCCTTTAAAGAAATTATTTATTTCTATAAAATGATGTATTAAATTTTATAATAATGTTAATATCTAATTCACAATTAATTATTCATTAAAAATTTAAATACATATTTTACTTCTTTTTAAATTATCCATTAAAAATATAAATACATAATTTTTTTTATTTAAATGCGTGAATGAGTGCTTTTAATTTAAACTTGTGAATCTTTATTAAAAATGCATGTTAACAATACAAATCTTTAAATATTCAAATATAATTCTATTTTTATTTATTTAGAATTTGAATCGATTCTTCATTTTTTTTCATTAACATCGCAAGTGGGCCAATGTTTACTGTTATCCCATCTTTGATCTCTCTCATGTTCCAATTGTATGACTCTGCAGTTGTTGTTCTCAAGATAATCCATTAGTCTCAACGCTTTTGGGTTTTCCGAGTCATTATTTTTTATTTTTTTAATAAGGCGTATGTAAGATATTTGTTTCGGTTCTCCATTGAAAAAAATTTAATTAATTTCTATAATTTCAAACTCTAAAAAAAACACATGAAAACAATTGCTTACTATAAAAAAAACACATGAAAACAATTGCTTACTATTAAACTTCACGTGCCTAGAAAACACTTGAAAGCAGTGTCTTTTATTAGAATAGATTGCTTTCTATAGAATAGATTGTATTGCATTTCAAGTGACTTCCTCCTTAATTTTACGTGGGAAGCCTCCTATGACGGGTGAAAGCCTTTTCCATCACGCACCTTCGCCCTGCACTCATAGTTATTATTACTCATCCAGAGATCTCAAGGCATTTTAACTGGCAAAGACCAAGTGATACAACCTTTTGTTGAAAATGAAATTGAAAAAATTGAAAAGGGCAAAAGTTTTATCGCTCTTATCATGATGTTATCATGAACATAAGATCATTTGCTAATTCGATCTTGAAGATGAAACAAGCCCAGATGGAAATGTACCCAGACACGAAATGTTTGAGAATGGAGGTTGAGGTTAGAGAACAAAATTATAGCTTAAACGAACTCAGATTATGAGGGACACTCAGTTGCAAACTACTTGATCTCTTTCTAATAAAATCACTAGGGAAGAGCCACTAGTATATCTTAGGGTTCTAGACAAAATAACGTAGTTGTAGATAAGGGGTGTATATACAGGGTTCGGGTTAATGGATAGCCTGAAGTGCATTTAGTGAATCAAGAAAGTATGTATCTATTGTTTGAACCATTCAAAAGAAAAAATAACACGAAAAAATGCTATTGGATACATATATACGTTATGTAAACATCTACCCATGAGTTGGCAGTGAAATTTCTCCTAACAAATAATTTTAGTACGTTGAGCCTATAAAGTCTCAAAGAGTTGAAACTTGGCTCTGTTACCACATGTGAGGACCTAACCTAGATCTTTTAACTAAACCAATTTTTTCCTTTAATTTAAACACAATAAGAAGGCAAATAACCTATTTATAGCTCAACATTTATTTGATGATAATATACAAGTACAATTTATTTTCAACATATTAAACAAGTATGGAATTTCATTTCATCGATTTACATAAGTAATCAACAAATGGAAGAATGTATGTATTAGTCGCTTGGTTGGGATGCTCCCGATTTTGGTGAGATGCTCCCACTAGGCTACGTGACTGAATTTACATGCCATCCAACTAGGAATGATTTCCTAGTCTAGGGAACCTCCACAGGTTCCCTAGCTCTCCAAGCCCAAGTCAAACCAATTGTAGTGTATCCAAGTTAAAACCAACACTCTCTAATAGATCCAAGTTTGAGTTCTCTCATTTTTGTCTCCATCCTCTCCCTTTTCCTTCTCCACATTCCTCCCCGAAATAAAATCCTCCAATTCCAAAACAAAGACCAAGGATATCTCTCCCTTCTCCTCTCATCCTACTTCCCTTTATGTCTCTTCCTCTCATCCACCTAAACCACTCACCATTTATTCCATGACTACCCTCTCATCCTTTTAATTTAATAACCTTGAATTTCCTTACCATACCTTATCCAAAAGTATATTTGAGAAGACACTTTGGGAATATAAATATATATTTGATTTATAAATAAATTGGAGAAGACCATATCTTATCTAAAAGAAGATTTGAGAAGACACATTGAGAATTGAAATATGAATATTTGATTTAGAAATAAATTGGAGAAGACCATATCTTATCTAAAAGTAAATTTGAGAAGACACCAAGAATCTATGGAGCCCCAAAAATTCACAAGGAAAACATTCCTCTCAGACCAATAGTAAACACGATTAATGGACCTACATACCATCTAGCAAAACACCTAGCCAAGAAACTGAAACCGCTAGTAGGAAACACAAACTCTTTTGTCAAAGACTCAACCCAATTCATTGAAGAAATCAAGAACATCAAACTTGATCAAATGACATTTTGGTTAGTTTTGATGTCACGTCACTATATACCAATATCCCCATCAATGATGCCATGGAGGTCATCTGCAAACTGACGGATCCAGACACATCAAAACTCATAGAAATTTTCCTAAGATCAACCTTCTTCAACGTCATGGAAGATATCTATGAACAGACATGTGGAGTGGTTATGGGGTCACCTCTGTCCCCTATCATTGCCAACTTATTTATGGAATACTTTGAGAACAAAGCCCTTATGAGCGCACCCCTAAAACCTAAATTATGGAAACGATATGTGGATGACACATTCATCATATGGCCTCATGGAAGAGAAACCCTAGAAACCTTCAAACAACACCTAAATAGCTTATCCCCATCCATAAAATTCACTATGGAAGTTGAGGCCAACAAAAGCCTCCCTTTCCTTGATATCCTCATCACTAGGAATGACGATGGCTCTATATCCCACCAGGTATATAGAAAAAAGACTCACACATAACAATATTTACATGCCTCCTCACACCATCACCCTACCCACAAACTAGGGGTCCTCAACACTTTAGCAACCAGAGCCCTTAGAATCTCTGACAAGGAACACCTGGAAAAAGAAATAGAACACCTTATTAAAGTTTTCCTAAAAAATGGATACAACAAACATCAGGTCATCAAAGCCATAAATAAAGCAAACACTCAACCAAACAAAAATAAAAACTTTGATAACATATTAGGTAAGGTCAACCTCCCTTACATACTAGGAACTACAGACAAGATCTCTCGCATCCTGAAAAATAATGGAATTCTAACAACATTCAAACCCTTAAACACTACCCGTAACTGCCTAAATCTGGTCAAAGAAAAAATTGATCCAAAATGCCATAAAGGGGTCTACTTAATTCCCTGCTCATGCGACAAACCCTATGTAGGTGAGACTGGGAGATCCTTTAACACAAGAATCCAAGAACACTCAACTGACATTAAACACAATCGATTCAAATCCTCAGCTCTAGCTGAACATTCTGATAAAACTAAGCACCAAATTTGTATAGAAGATACTCGTATCCTAGCCAGAAGTGATAACTACTTCATAAGGAAATTCAGAGAAGCCATAGAAATTAGCAAACACCCCAATAACCTCAATAGAGACGACGGTTGGACCATAAGCGAAAACTGGATTTCAACCCTAGCATCTAAGTCTACACCTAACTATAATCCCCCAATTAACCTAGAACGCACATAAAAGATCCATTATATTTAAGTTACACACTTCCTTAAGTAAATAGAATGTAGCAGAAATCTTAAGATATATTGAAATCTATAATAACTCTACAACCTTAAAAAATAGGCAATAAACCTTAACAAATAATTAAAACATATAATTAAAGACTAATATAACTAAAATGAATACAAATCCAAGTAAAAGCAATTACAATAAAACATAGATAACCCTAATAAAGTAATAGTAATAATTTATTAAAACAAAAATAATAAATTAAAAATAATAATTGTATTACGTATAATTATAAAAGTAATATTTTAATTAATAAAAATCATATAACAAGTAACAACCAAATTATAACGATTAAAATTAAAATTAATAACTAATAATGAACGCTAACAAATAATCAACATTTAATTAAATTAAAAATGAATTAAATAATATTGGAAAAATTTAATTGTAAATTGAAAATTCAATTAATAATAAAACTAACATAAAATTGTAACAATCAAAATTGATAACATGAAATTAATAATTAATTAAAATAAATACAATGGAAAAAAAATATAAATAAAAAATAAAATAATTAATAAATAATACAAACATAATTAAATTAACCTAATGAAACTATATGACAATGACCCTAATTAAGATAATAATAGCTATAATAATGAATTTAAAATCCCTATATGTCACAAAATGTAATTAAATTAGCATAATATGTTAAAACTATTAAAATTATAATTAGAACATAATAGAATAAAAAAAAAAATAATTCTAATATCTGTCAGCTAAGCATCTTAGCTCTATTTATTTAGAAAATGAGAACAATCTTTGTATAATATTTCACATCCTGAAGATGAACCATCGTTGCTGGTTCGAAACGTCGATCAGAAAGAAACCTAATGCGATGTATCCAGAAGATTTACATAATAATTGAGAAGACACCCTGGGAATAAAAATATGGATATTTGATTTAGAAATAAATTGGAGAAAACCACATCTTATCCAAAGATAGATTTTAGAAGACATTTTGGGAATTAATAATAACAAATAATAAAAGTCATATCAGTAAAATAAAATTACAGATTCACAAGTATAAGTATATACCAATATTACTTAATAATTATAAGTCAATAGTTTCAGGTTTATCAAACATTAATCAAAATAAGCATGTGAGGATCAAGTAGCACCACCTTGACCACACCTGATAAATGTCAATTTTTGATAGGGATATTAGGCATCCAAGGTGACTATTGTGATTCACAGAGGTGTTAAATGTTATGTTGTTCTTCCTATACCAAATCAATATCCTCTAAATCTTGATGTCTTGCATGTCTTTTCAATTAATGCAAGAGGAAATGCAAGAAACATTAACATTATATTCTGCTTGCCTAGTATCTGACAGCGAGGTTTTCCACAAGAAATTGAAAGAAAAGTTTAATTTAGTTTCGCTGGAGTATGTAAGGGATAATGGAACTTACACATTTTTTGTTATTTCGGAGAAGTAACTACTCTAGGAACTTTTACAGCGCTCTAAAAGCAAGGTAATTGTAAACAAGATTCATTGTTGTAACACTATAAATACCTGGTACAGAGGATAGTAGAGGTATAAAAAAATAGAAAATGTTGTTAAATACAATATAACCAAGGAAAATATGAATGGTTGTCAAATACAACTACAACCAATTTTTGCGTGTTGGATAATGTAAGAAAATATGATGTAGTATATTAATGGAAAATAAAGGAAGTGAAAAATTTATACCCCATTTCCATAATTGTACATTAGGAATCGGATTAGTATTGTAACCACCTCAGGTTATCAAGGTAGATAAGGAGGGGTGTGTTACAGATGCATTGGCCGATAAGACTCTTTCTGCATGAGGGGGCCTTGCCAAGGAATGTATCGCCTGAGTGACTAAGGAAGTAGAGAAGGAGATGCATAAACTTGGAAGGTGTGTGATTACAAGGAAGAGGAAACCAAAGTAAATTGGTTTTTAAGAAGTCATGAGCATACTCAGTGGGATAAAAAATCCATTGGTTGTGTCCTAGGAAGTGATGAGATGAATTTGTTCCTCTGGAGGCATTGAACACCGTCGTTGTACCTGACAAATTCAGGACATGGAAGATGTCACTGATACAAGGTGTCGTGCCTATATAAATCAATTATCTTTGTTCTTTGTCATACAACATTGATGAAGAGGTTCCTTTAAGGGGTTGGGGTTTGTACCATCCCCTTGTTATACCCTTACTATTGTGACAACCACACAATGTGGGGAGAGCCACGATTACATGAAATTGTAATTAATATTTGATATTAATATTAATCAAACTTGATTAATTAAATTATACAACTGAAGGTTGGACGACGTTATGAATCCTTGGTTTGAGTTAGTATTGTTGGGTTTTTCTTGTTGACATAAAAATTTGTACCATTACATGTTGAATTAAATACCAAACCTTTTCTATTGAGTGGGAAAAGGCATCCCATGTTTTGATTAAATCCATAATTAATGTGGTTGGGCCAACTTGTTTGAGTCAGTTGAGCCATAGACTACTGGGAATGTGAAGGGACAAATTGGTTGGGTGGTGTGCATTCCAATTTTCCTCTTTAAGGTCTGAAAGGAAAAGTGTGCAGGTAAAGTATCTGGGACATAAAGGGACGTGACGTTGAGATATATATGCAACAAATGGGAGATGGCAGGGGAAGGCATCATTCCTTTCTCACTCTGGTTTAGAAAGCAACATTTTAACCACTCCATTTCTATAATTGTGGGTAGACAAAGCATCGACTCTCTTAGTTCCCTGGAGCAATACAAATGGAGGAACGACATTTGTAGAGTGTTTCCTATACAAGGAATTTGGACTTTGGACATAGCAAAAATTTTCCCAACGAAAAAGCATGGAATATTTTTTTTCACGAAGAAAAAATGTTATCTTTCATTATAAAATAAAAGTTCAAGTACACATGATTTTCTCCACTTACTACCTGTTTTAGAAAAACATTAACATAAACATGTTGCATCTTACATAGTTTTGGACATAACATATCTCTCTATACTATCCTCCTTCAATCTCTATGAAGACCAACTCTATACTTTCCTTTACACATGAAGTTAACTACCTCCAAGTGAGAGTCAAAAAATCAAAATACAATATCCCTGTCACGACTTTATACTAGAAAATTCAATTACATCACATGAGACTATGTTCATATGTCTTCCCATCATATCATGATATCTCTATCCCGCTGAAGGCATCCATTTACAAAATCCTGGAAACTGATATTCCCCAGTTCTGAATTGCATCCTTCTTTTGACAATAAGTTTGTCTCTCTCTTTTGTTCTCTGTAAATATGGGAAATAAAGACCCTTCTAAATTCATTAATCAACAACTTGATTCTTTTCTTCCATTTAGAAAGCTCAGGAGTCTCCAATTTATATCTCTCACTTTTCCATTCAACAACTACCTTGGAGTCACCGAATATGATGATATCCTCAATTCCAAGCCTTTTGGAACAAAATAAGTCTCTTCACAATGCAAGAAGTTCTGCCCTGGTGTTGGATCCTTTACTGCTAAACCAGATGAAGCTGTAAAAGTATTTGGGCCCCAAATGGATGGCCATATCGCTGCCACAGACTGAAAAGATGAGGCCCCATCAAATAAACCGTCTGGATAGAAGGCCCATAGGTTCCTTGGGCGCTGATTGGATTTTGGTTTCTTCTCCTCATGGATACCATATTAATTAAAATATGTCGAAATATTAACGCAAGTCCTCCTCACATCCAGCTTCACTTGCTAAAAAATGCATGCATTCCTTTCCCTCCAAATCCCCATAGGACAAAAGGTGACAAATTCTTGTGAGACTTGAAATAAAAAAACCATTGCTTTAGACTTGACCCAATGTTTTTCCTATCCTAATCTTATTTAAGGTTCAAAATATTGAGCACCCCAAACCACACTAAAACCGAAAAGGGACACTACAGGAAGAGATTGTTAACATCTTCTACTTGGTCCAAACATACACCGCACCTACCCGGACCCTGGAATCCCCTCTTGATAAGGTTATCCTACATCATAATTCTATTATGAGCCACTAACCAAATGAAACATTTGAGTTTTTGTGGTATATTCCACTTCCATGTCTTGAAGAGCCAACTGTAGCGAAGGTTCGCACATGTAACTTGCTTAATTATGGAGTATGCTTCATCAACCTTAATCTATCCTTTATGAAATTCACCACACCAAGTCAATTTGTCTTCCTTTGGAGTCAACATTATCCCTGCATACTTCAACTGTAATATATATACTTTCCATTCTTTAGCAAAGAGACCCGTTAGACCCAAATCCCCGACATCTTTCCAAGAGGTTGTATGTGACACTATCCTGAGCGAACAAGCAATATCTTTAAGAACATATATACTCAATTCATGTAAAAATGAAATAAGGTATAATGATAGAGTATGATTACCTTCCACTCCAATGAATGCGTCCAAACCAAATTATGGAAGAGACCCTAAGCCAATCTCCCATCTTAGGTTCCCAAGGAACTAGTGTTTTGTTTGCAACATGCTTCTCCAACATTGTGATACAACCTCAGGATTAGGTGCTCCCTCTCTAATCCAACTGCATAATTCCTTGTTTAAGATATTTAAACTTAATGATTTGATGCCATAATCCATCACCACACTTTTCCCTCCAATTTT
This sequence comes from Pinus taeda, assembly GCA_000404065.3. Classification (NCBI taxonomy): domain Eukaryota; kingdom Viridiplantae; phylum Streptophyta; class Pinopsida; order Pinales; family Pinaceae; genus Pinus; species Pinus taeda. Next base: position 39,849 of record APFE031478586.1, on the reverse strand, counting down.
TTTTGAGTAATAAGGCCAAATTAAAATTTTTGTTTTTTTGAAACCCCATCCTCCTTCATATACTTGACAAGCCAACACCTCCCTATGAACAAGGTGGATTTTCCTATTTGAACCAGTACGAGCCCATAGAAATTGCATATTGGTAGAGTTGATCCTATTTACAATACCCTTCGACTCCCCTCCCCATCATTGTTTGACTTTATAGACTCTATTGGATTGGGGTAGAGTTTTTTTTATATATATTTATGTTTCTCAAGACTTGTATGCGCCTATATATGCATCTAATATATGGAGATACTTAAACACACATGGAAATATATCCTAAGTAGCAGGTAATTAGCCTTCGAGCCTTTAATAAATTTGAATCTCCTCATGACCATGCAATTTAATTTGCATTAAGTATTTTGGGTCTTGGGCCACATAAGTTTATTATTGTGAAGTTCCTTATTACTTTCGATGGACCTCATTAGGGTAGGCCTTGGTTGTGTCTGCCTTGCTTTCAACCGCCGAGCCTCAAGGCTCAAATTATTTAATTGTATATCATCGTTTCCCACGAACCCCATGGGGGGCGTTTAACTATATAGTATCACTACCCATAGACCTAATGCGAGGGGGATTTAACTGTATAATACAATTTCCCCCGAACCTAATGGAGGGTAGTCCTTGCCTGGATTTTGGGATAATCAGAGCTCGAGGCTTAGACCCCACATGTTAATTTGCATCGTCGCTGACTGAACTGACAAAGGGCGTGGCGCAGGGAGGGCCCACCAGGGTCTTGACCATGGATCTCATTAGATATTGCTGAGCTAGGCACGGTGTATATGATTATGATCTATGGATTGGTGTGTGTCAGTTGGTTAGACCTCCGAGCGAAGTGGATTATAATACACACACACACATATATGGTGTCGACAGTGGACCTCGTTGGGTATGAGTGAGGTGGGAATGATGTATAGATGTCAACCCCCAAGCAATCTAAATAATTTATAAATGTGATGCATATAAAATATGTGCGTTATGCCATTTCTTTGAGCGATATGAACTTTAATAATAATATATATTATATTATATTATATATATAATATATATATATATATATATATATATATATGTATGTATGTATGTAATGTATGTAATGTATGTATGTATGTATGTATATGTATGTATGTATGTATGTATGATATGTATGTATGTATGTATGTATGTATGTATGTATGTATGTATGTATGTATGTATGTATGTATGTATGTATGTATAATCAATGTCACCCGAGATAGTGTAGTGGACCATTGGTTCGTGCATGGAATCACCATGTGGAGCAAATCGAAAAACAACACAGGCACTACATGGCATGTTAATATTGACATGACACATTTTCTTTTGAGTGTAACTTTTGACCTGGGACTTGAATCCATGAAAGCTTTACATCATTGGAAATATCTTTAACATTTGTTGATGGAAAATTCCTTATGTGGAACAAGGGCTCAACTATAGACTTTGCTAAAATAATTGGAGTTCATGAAGGAAGGTTATATAGACTCTTGAAAAAACCAACTCAAGCATTAGTGCATAAGGATATCAATCCATGTGAACTATGGCATAAAAGATATGCTCACCTTCACTATAGAGCTTTTCCAACTTTAAATTGAATGGTTTCAGGTGTTCCATAATTGCAAATGGAGCATGAAGTAGTATGTAAAGGTTGTGCGCTTGGGAAGAATGTCAGGAAGTATTTCCCAAGCAGTGAAAATAGGTCAAACGAAATCATGGATCTAGTTCATTATGATGTATGTGGCCCAATGCCAGTAAAATGTCTTGGAGTATCTTTGTACTATGCAGCTTTTATTCATGACTTCTCTCACAAAACATGGATTTACTTCATGAATACCAAGGATGAATTCTTCAACAAATTTCAGAATTCAAGTTTGAAGTAGAGTACTTGACAGGAAAGAAAATCAAAATTCTAATATTAGATAATGGAGGAGAATACACTTCCAAAGAATTTGTTACCTTCTGTAAAGAAGTTGGGATCAAGAGGGAGTTGATAGTCCCTTACAATCCACAACAAAATGGAGTTGCTAAAAGAAAGAACGGGTCCATTGAAGAATTTGTCAAAGCAATGATGCAAGATCAAAACTTTCCCATGTTATTATGGAGTGAAGCATCCACGACAAGCGTCTATATTCAAAATATAAGTCCTCATTGAATCTTACAAGAGAATAATCCTGAAGAAGCGTTCTTTGAGAATATTTAGTTGTCTATTTTACATACGTGTAACCAAATATAAAAGGAAGAAACTAGAGCCTTAAATAAAGAAAGGAACATTTTTTGGACACAATAAGTCATCAAAGGCCTATCGAATTTATGTTCCTGGACAAGGACATGTATAAGTTAGCAATGACATTACCTTTGATGAGAATGTTTCCTATTGCAAGTCTAAATAAGTTCCCCTCAACTCTGATGATGGTGAAGAACATGAAGCTCCCAAGGAAGAAGGATTAGGTCTGCACAATCCTTCATAACATCTCGTAGATCATCAAGAAGAGCTAGAATGGCCTAGTGAACCAATGGATCTAGTTGTTGTTCCAGAAATCAAGAAAAGTCCAGCTTGGATTAGATCTACTTTACAAGAGGAAAACAGACATGCAACTCCATGTGGCATCTTGACCAAAGAGGTATTATGGATATGCAACGTTGATAACTAATCTCAATGATAATGAAGAGGTAGTTATCCAACAAGTTTGTAGGGATGTGATGATGGAAGAATACTAATCTATTACGAAGAATGATGTATGGAAAACTGTGCCTAGACCTGAAGGCAAGTTAGTAGTGACCTCCAAATAGATATACAAGCTTAAGAATGAAGTGGATGACAATATTGAATAGTACAAGGTGAAATTTGTGGCTAGAGTATTCTCCTAAAAATGGGGAGAGGATTACGATGATACTTTTTCTCCATTTTCCAGGTACACTACTTTTAGATCTATTATTTATAATGCTTCTTCTATTGGTTGGAATTTACATCAAATGGATGTAAATAATGTTTTCCTAAATGGTATAATTGAGGAAGAAGTGTACATAAAACAACCTCAAGTTTTTGAGGTTCATGAGAAAGAGTCTCACATTTGCAAATTAAAGAAAGATTTGTATGGACTTAAGCAGGAGCCTAGAGCCTAGTATTATCGAGTTGATGGCTTCTTGAAAAGACTTGGTTTCTTCAAAAGTGATGTTGATCCAACATTTATCTCTAGGTTGAGAAGAAAGAACCTATTATTTTCTTATTGTATTGTTATACGGGAATAGTGTCCACACGGATGCTGCTATTCCCACTAAGATGTGTGGCTATCTTAGAAACAAACAATCAAAGTCTACAATTGATTCCTTTTATGAAAATAGATGAGAGGAGAACCAAGAGGGCCAACCTGAGTCTTGCGCTCGATTCCCTCTCCTTCTTGATAGAGTTTTTCCACTCACTCTTTGTCTGCTCAGCTTTAAAAGGACCTGTAGAATCACAGCAACATATTACTATGCAAGAAACAAGGATCTAAATTCATAAATAATGCAAGATCAGATGTGCATTAACCATATACAAGCATATATAAACCAGTACACAAGAATATGGAAGGAAACAAGAATAGCTTTATTCAGATAAAAAATAGCAAGAGGATTACAACCATGAGCA